>CAUYLG010068098.1:0-30000 GCA_963573385.1 Cacajao melanocephalus
GCAGTAGAACAAGAATCCTGTTCTCTCTCCCTCTTTTTCTTCCTCTTTCTTTCTCTCGTACATTCTTTTTTTTTCTTTCTTTCACTCTCACTTTCTTTCCTCTCTTTTCCTTTCTTTCAAAAAAAAAATAAAAATAAAAAACAAAAAACAAACAAACAAAAAAAGAAATAACCTGAATAGCAAAAAAAAAACCAAAAAACAAACAAAAAAAAACCTCTTGCAATTTCTAAAAGAGAATAGGAAGTTAAAAATGATCTTATTTACTCAAATCCATATCAAATTTTATTATTTGCATTCACCTGCCTATACTATTACTTTATGTTGTAAGTCTCACATAATCTAACTTGGAAAAATTATCTCAGTTTTCTATTTCTAATATCACTTCCTATAAAGGCTCAAAAATGGTTTCTTTAGAAATCTATGCTATATCTTTCATTTCTCTCCTTGTTATCTTTTCCCTATGAGCTTTATGCACAAAACAACTTTTCTGTCTTCTTTGCCCTTTCTTCTTAGACAAAACTACTGAAAGCCCTCATGTAAATTAACTAATATAAATAAAGATGAAACATGCGGAGGAAAGGAAGGAGTGGGAATCCATCTCATAAAATTGCCACTTGCGTTTGTCTTGGAAACCTCACCACATATTTCTATCCTGCCTTTCAGTTTAGATGACAAGTACTCAGAGGAAAGGCTTCTGTTTTCCCTGTTCGTCAAAGTACCTAACACAATTCTTTGCAAATGGGAGATGTAAAATAAATATTGAATTAAATTATTAGAAGTAAAATTATGAGGAAACTTTCAAACATCAAGTGGAAAATTTTGTAGAGTGAGAACCATCTAGCCCAGAGACTTTATTAATCTAAAAAATTTTTCTATTTATACTTTTCAAAAAAATCCTATAGTTACTATTTTCAGAGACTGCCTTATGAAAATCTAGCAAATTTAAGGGTTTGAGATTTCCCAAACTAAGTATTCTAACCTTGGTTTAACTGCCCCTGAAAGTCACTGGTACTTATATATATATGACGTACATTTTACTACATTTTGGAGGTAGAAGAGAATGTAGGATCATTTCATATTAATGCAAAATCTGTTTAAACCGATAAAAAACAAGGAATCATTTCATTAAATATTACAAAAATGATGATGAATTGCAATGACATTTGGATGTTCTAAGGAGTGAGTGTGGTCTGAGTCAGAAGCTGAACCACAGGAAAAGAAGTCCAGGAACAGCAATGGCAGTGAAGAATGAAAAGGTTAAATTCTTGTGATAAATTAAGATTTCTAAGGATGATGCTTTACGCCATGTAAACAGATCCTATTGTGTACAGATCCCATTGTGTGTGTGTGTGTGTGTGTGTGTGTGTGTGTGTGTGTAACATGTATACACTTCCCTTGCTTATGTTATACAAAGTAATTTCATGTTTTTTCTACAGTCCTTTTGATCTGTAGATAGTATTGGGAGTTAGGGTTATGGGATATAAGTTATAAGGTATAATATTTTTCCTTAGTTTCTATCCTTTAAGAAAAATGGATGAAAATGTCATGGTCAACTTTTCAAAATGATACCTTGTCATGTAAATAAGGAAGTAGGTAAACTAATCTGACATTTTTGGGAGAGAAGACAACTATTCAAACAAGGAAAATCTTAAGATGCCCACTTTAATCTTCTTCAATAAAGATCAATCACCAGAGTAATATTTGACCTATATTCATTGTCATTCTAGGCCATAAAAAATAAACAGATTTTGAAGCTTGACTGCCCATCTGTTTTAGTTGGCATAATTAATAATATCTGCCAGATGCTATACTAAATCCATGTTTTTAGCTTTTTCTGACAGGTGAGTCTTTTTTTTGTTTTGTTTTGAAGCAAGAATACTGCACACTCCACTCAGCCATCACAGAACAGAGTGTGCAGTATGAAAAGGGTCAGGAGGGAGAGGATGATTACAATAATAATTTCAGCTATTACAATAACTATATTTCTTAATTAGATTTGTTATAATTTTTCTAGCATACACATTTCTATTTGGGTCCCTGGTGGATCATTTAAAAAAAAATTAACACTTCTATTATTTTTTTCATGTATTTTATGAAGGTCTAGACACTTGAGTGTCTTAGTCATTTTGTGTTGCTATAGTAGAATATCCAAAACTGAGTAATTTATAAAGATAAGAGGTTTACTTGGCTTACAATTCTGGAGGTTGAGAAGTCCAAGATCAGGCAGCCCATCTGGTGAGAGTCTTGTGCTACTTGAACTCAGGGAAGAAAGTAGAAGAAGAAGCAGGTGAGTGCAGAGAGGGATACCTGAAAAGGTGGGCTCACTTTATAACAACCCACTCTCATGGGAACTAATACATTCCAGGAAGATCAAGAACTCACTCGCTCCTGTAAGATGTCCCCATGATGCAAACACCTGCTCAATACTGCCATATTGAGAATCGAATTTCAACGTAAGTTTTTAGAGGTGATACACTCCAAGAAGAAAACTCAGGAAGATGAGAGCAAGAAACATCTGTGAAGAGAGGAAAATTAGAAAAGTATAGATGAGGTCTAGAGAAAATATTTCCTGAGAATACACATTTGCTTGTTATCAGAGGAAAGTACTTCTATATGGCTCATGTTTGCATTCTCCAAATTATTTGGCACAGTACTCTTCAGGTTGAAGGCATTGAATGTTTGGAATTAATGAGTTTTTTCTACCAAACAATAACTTTTATTAAATGGTCAAGTGGTCCAAATTTCAAACTTTTATTGGTTTTCATGGATAACAAAGTGATACTTAATTTAGAACTATGTTTTTTTTTTTGTTGCTGTTGTTTAAGAGTCTAGCTCTGTCACCCAAGTTGGATTACAGTGGTGTGATTTTAGCTCACTGCAACCTCCGCCTCCTGGGTTTAAGCAATTCTCCTGCCTTATCCTCCCAAGTAGTTGGGATTACAGGTGCCTGCCTTCCTGCCTGGGTAATTTCTGTATTTTTAGTAGAAACAAGGTTTCACCATGTTGGCAATTGCTGATCTCACGTGATCCACCTGCCTTGGCCTTCCAAAGTCCTGGGATTACAGGAAAGAACTATGTTTTTAATGGAAAAACTCCAGCCACTATATCTCTGTTTTACAGATAAATTTTGAAATTGGTGAATAATAAAAATTTGGGGTAAAAAATAATTCCGTATTTTTTTTGTATAGCTTTCTGAAAGGTAATATTTATTTGCTTTATTTCTAAAAATGTTTGAGTGTAGAAATATAATTATTTGCATCTTATCATAAAGAAGGCCAATTTTCAGGAGGTCCATCTTTCTATTCAATTGCCAGCTGCTCATCTTGATATTGCTCCTCACATTATTAGGCCCCTTTAAGTGAACCATAATTTTATTTTTTCTGCTTCTGTCTATGTTTTCCCTCTTCATGTACTGGGGACAGGGGCAAACTTGCAGATGCTGATAGACATAGGAGTTTCATTTGTTTGAGACCATGTTCCTGAAAGCTAGCAAGCCCATATACTCTTGCTGTGACTCTGACAGTGTATCCCTCGCTCCTAGGTCTCTCTGTGTGCAATAAAAATCCTCAGTTTCCGTATATCATTTATTAATAATTATTAAATACAAGATTATCTGTTTGTCCTGATTCAATGTACAATGTCATGGCAAAAATACTTGGCAAGTTGGATATAACTTACTATGTGACAACTTGTTCACTGTTGTCTAAGCAGTCCTATCCAATCAAAATATAATGCACACTACCTATGTGATTTGGCTTGGCTCTGTGTCCTCATTCAAAACTCATTCTTAATCCCAACAATCCCCATATGTCAAGGGCGGGACTAGGTGGAGATAATTGAATTATGGGGGCAGTGTCCCCCATGCTGTTCTCCTGATAGTGAGTGAGTTCTCATGAGATCTAATGGTTTTATAAGGGGCTTCCTTCTTTGCCTGGCACTCATTCTCTCTCCTGCCGCCCTGTGGAGTGGTGCCTTCTGCCATGATTGCAAGTTTCCTGAGGCCTCCCCAGTTATGTGGAACTGTGAGTCCATTAAACCTCTTTTCTTTACAGATCACCCGGTCTCAGGTATTTCTTCATAGCAGTGTGAGAACGGACTAATACGCTATGTAGTTTTAAATATTCTCGTAGCTGCATTTTAAAAAGTAAAAACAAACAAGTGAAATTACTTTTAATAAAACATATCATTTAGCCATACTTTTCCAAATAATAGCATTTCAACATGTAATCAATATTAAAAAATTATTAATGAGATAGTTTACTTTTTCTTCTTATCAAGCTTTTAAAATCCAGTGTATATTTTCTACTTACAGTGGCTCTCAATGAGCACACTAAATTTTCATTGGGTATACTTGATCTGTATTTACATTTCATAAAGTATACACTTGAAAAAAATGAAGACATTTATATCTAAGTTATCCAAAACATACTTAAAAATGTTAGAATAGCTGAACAGAATATCAGATTTTTATTTAAATTTAAATTAATGAATATTAAATAAAATTAAAGATTCAAAGTCTCAGCTGCACTGCCCCCACTTCACATGTAGTCTCTACATATGGCTGCTGGCTGTTAGACACTTCATGTCTCAAGGATTGGTGATTACAATCTTCCAAGCTTCCCACATCTCCTCAGAAATCAGATCACTCATAACGTCACTTGTTCATGTTTCCAGCTGTCCCCTTAGGATCTATAAACACATTGGCATTAAGATCTGACTAATTCAGCTTCTCCATAAATGAATTTCTTTTCAGCTTATCTCTGGGTGGGTTGTGCTTCTTGGTTATGGCGGTTCAACTACTTTATCAGCTACTTTATCTGATGTCAGCTTTAGCCATCCAGGTAGATCTTTTAAAAAATCATATCTTTCATAGTTTACGCATCAAGACAGTCACATATGAGTGTTAAGCAACCTCCATTAAAATCACGTAGTCTACATTGCTAATTGCCATGGTGCCACAAGAATCCATTTCTTTCTGGGTCCTTCACAATTCTAAATATTAAACTACCCATGGAATAAACAAAAACGACCCCTTCAAATTTACTACACAATAGCAGTGTTATACAGACATTCTGTAACTGAAGATGGACATTTATATATGGAGATTCAGGGTTAGGATTTTTGTTTCCCAGACATGCATATGATTATGCAACATATTAATATCACCAAACTTTGATTAGACAACCAATTCTCAGAATTACCTAGAATCTAAAGTTTTGATTGGGTAATAAAAGTTATTTTTTGAATTTTTTTGCATTACAATCCTCTATCTGAAATACAGTTTTAAATTTAAGTAGCAATATTTTTCAACAGGTGGTCAGAAGTCACCTACTTCAAAACCTTCTGGAAAGCTTCACAGAAAGGCAGATTCCTGGGCTACCCCAGAGAGATTCTGATTCCTTAGTTATAGAGTATAGTCCACATATTCACCTTTTCAATAAATATCCACCTAATTCTGATATATACTGGTGTTTAAAGCTACCAGCATAAAGATAATTTTAATGCCCTCTTTTAATACTTGAAAATAACTCCCAAAGAGGCTATCTGAAACTCTAATAAAAGAGTTTTTATAATTTTGGAATTTTAACGCTGGTTCAAATTTCTGTTTTTATTTGGTTCAAAATGTTATGCTGATGTCCCCTTCATGATTTTTCTCTTTATTTTATGGTTAGTAATTAGTTCATTTTCATGCTGATAAAGACATACCTGAGACTCGGTAATTTTTAAAGTAAAAGAGGTTTAATGGATTCACAGTTCCACGTGGCTGGGGAGGCCTCACAATTATGGCAGAAAAGCAAAGGACCTCTTACATGGCCATAGGCAAGAGAGAATGAAGAACCAAGTGAAAGGGGTTTCCCCTTATAAAACCATCAGATCTCATGAGACTTATTCACTACCATGAGAACACTATGGGGGAAACTGCCCCCATAATTCAATTATCTCCCACCGGGTCCATCTCACAACACATGGGAATTATGGGAGCTACAATTCAAGATGAGCTTTGGGTGGGGACATGGCCAAACCCTATCAGTCAGGTGGCCTTTTCTCTTGAGTTGTCAGTCATACATGCGTGTAGAAATGGAGTAAGACAAAACAAATATAAAAAGTTTGTTAATTGGCATTTTAGTTAGGTATATGTTCTTTAGAAATAAACATTTTAAAAGGTAAATAGTGGATACATTACAGGTTACATAGAGAGAAATTTCAATGAAAGCCTGGCACACTATTATATCTATATTTAGTCTGTACAAAGACTTCTGCATTTATTTTAAATTTCCTACCTGCCCATATGTTTTTTTTCCCTAAAATCTCAGACACTTTAAAAGGTAACATTTTTCAAAAAGTTATTTTAGGAAAAGATTCATTTTAGTTCATTTCATTTGGTAAATAATGTTAAAATGAGTAATTCCATTTGAAAATTTATTTATTTAAAAATTTTAATGTATTCCTATTTACATGGCTGTTCATAATGTATATATCCTTGTTTAAATCTCATTATGTTTTTAATTATTTTGTCTTTGTCATTTCCACTGTTTTTTTTTTCTGCATGTGTTAAATCTGGAGGGTTTGCCAAGTGAAAAACCAAATAAAGAGAATTAATATATCATTACAAAAAGAGTAATTAATATGTATATTTGTGCTGTATGCAATTACCTATATTTTGAACACTGCCTTGAAAATGCTGCTATGTATTTTTACATATGTTTTTCCTCTTTCCAACATTCTAGGAAAATTATGTTATACCTTATTTTTCTTCTTACTTTCTACCTTACTCATATACTTACATTCCTTCATCATCCACTCACATTATAATTCACAGAGGAAAACAGAAAATGGTAAATTGGAACTAATTCCCTTGTGTTGTTATCAGCAGATTGATAATCTGCATACTTTCATTTTACCTATCTTATTTATTTTTTATATTAAAATGCAGGAAGTCTCTCCTATTAGAGAACCATCTCCCTCCTTGTAAGCCAGAGCCTGTGATCTCTCATCTACTCAGAGTTGTGACCTTTATGGGTATTACTCTCTCTCTTGTATCTTGGCCCTGGCTTTTACTCATACATTCCTTTGCATAGAACATTGTTCTTCTGCTCCTTTTCCAATGCCTGTTTTACATTATTCCTTCAGTTTCACTTTAAATATTATCTCAAAGAGATATTCTCTACCACCCTATTTAATTAAATATTAAAGTTCCCCTCCTCTTTCCTCCCATCTCAGTTATTTCTCCATCATGACATCCTATTTTTCTCTTTATCTTTATGGGTCATCATTTACTTGGTTGCCTACTTTTCCAGACTACAAGCTCTACAGCCACAGAGGCTATATAGTCCTCTTTGCTTCTGCATCCCTAGCTCTTGGCATAATACTGGCCAAGGTAATTTCTCAGTAACTATTTATTGGCACATAATTAACTTCTCCCAGATAGGTGTATTTTGACATACAATAGCATGATAATTCCCCTACATATGAGTATTTCAGTTACCTCTAGTTTTGTTTTCTATTGCAAGCAATACTTCATAGCATATTTTATATGTTCATTTTCATGTATTCATAATATAATTTCTATAAAAATGATTTGCTGAAGTGGGATAGCTGGATCATGTCATATGCCATTTAAGATTCTGATACCTAGGAATCAGAATCTCAACAGGCATTCGGTTGACTCTAAATACAAGATTCAAAATTTCCATTTTGTTCCACCCAAATCCTTTATCAGGGCTGCTCCTTCCTTACACATTCAATGGGCTGTTTATTTTTAGCACCAGGGTATTTCACACTGTGGACAGTTATTTGTCTTTGTGGCTCCCACCATGGTCTTTTAGTACCCACAACTAATTATTCAGTTGGCTTCTCCAGAAGACTTCGACTCCTTTCAACATTCTCTATGAATGTGGGCTTTATTTTTACCTCCAAGGATGCAATGAGCTGCCTGCTGCTGCTTTAGATGTCACTCTCTCTTCCACTGACTACTCCTTGCCTGCATTTTTATGCCGTGCTCAACATCCTTTCTGTTTGTTTTGGCATTAACAGTATTTGTTTAGACCTCTTGTGGAGAAAAGAGTGACCTGCTCCTAGGAGCTTGGGATGAACACGAAAATACTTAGGTCCATGCCACAGCAAGTGTTGTGTTACTCTTTCATGTCTTCTTATTCAGTGTCATTTCCTGTTTGCCTGGAATCCCTTTACTCTCCACACAAATGTGTAATCTTCCTTTAACTTATAAGCTAAGACTTTTTCATACCCCCAGACTGAAGTAATGTTTCTTACAGACACTTTGTACCTGTAACAATCTTTCTTACTGACCCTAAAAGAAAATGTTACCATAAAAGAAAATGATGTTTTATTATGTTTGTCTGTTGCCATGTCTCTTTCCTTGGCAGGTCCTATGCCCTTTGAGGACAGGGACCATGTAGTTATATACATATAGCTGTGCAATCAGAAAAGTCTGTATTTAAATTTATTCTTACCACTTTCTAGCTGGGCAAGCCACTTAGCTTCAGTTGTCTCATCTATGAAAACAAAGTAATTAAAGAACAAGTCCCACTGTGTTATGAAGAATCAAGGTGGCAATTCCTAAAATATGCTTAGACTGACGTGTTTAAGCTCTCAATAAGTGCTAATTTGTGGCAGCCATGAAAATGCACATCTTAAAACTCAGACTATGGAGTATCTGTGGCAACCATGAAAATGCATGGCTTTGATCTCAGAGTATGGAGTATTTTTGTCCCATAGCTTTAGCTGCTGAGCTCTGCAATTCACCTCTGTTGCTGTATCTCCCATAGGCTGCTCTCAGCCAGTGATGAGTGTGGCAGAGACACTAAGCCAAGCCCATTCTCAGGAGACCTGAGAGCACTATGACTTTGTCTCCTGGATTCCCATCATCTATTGCTGAACTTCCTTACAATCGCCCTTTGGTCCAAGGCTCTTCTACCCACTTGTCTTTCCTTCCCATTCTCTTTCAAAAGCCTCCGATCTGCATCATAGCTTGATAGCTTTCTCAGACTCCTCCTCCTTTCCACTTCCTTTCCCCTGTTCCTTTAAGGTATTTCTTCAGTGTGTAATTTTGCCTTTTCGTTGGCTTCTTGGAGGACTTGAACCAGCACATATGGTTCTGAGAGTAGTTTGAGAAAATTGGCTGTGGCGAGATGGAAATCTGAGACTGGCTCACTCATCACCTGCGGGTTGAAGAGGATGCTATTCTGGTTAGTAGAGGTGCATGAATTGTCCCTGGCACAAGGTGACAATTCAACTGCTAAAGGTTTCACTAGTGATAATCCAGGAAAGTATCACTACAGAGGAAAGTATTCCTGGAGGGGAATTCTTTAGCAAGTGCAATGATGTAGGTCATTTGGAAACAGTGTCTATAAAGGCAGACTTGGCTGGTTATTGCTAAGTTGTATAGATGCCCTGCAGAGAGATAATTACAGATTGGGGATAGTAAACAAACAGTTAATGGCTAAGGGTGGCAGCCAAAGGGCCTCTGAGGTACCCTTAAAACAGGCTCTTATCTTCCATAGTAGAAAAGCAGCTATATCTGAGCAGCAACTTGAAGATATCATTTGTTAGAGTTGCAGAGCTCCAGAAAAATTTGAATACCCAGCCAAAGCATATCTGTTATGCAAAGGTCTGCATGGGCTGAAAATAAGCTCCTTTGTGGGGAAAGTCTAGCATTAAAAACATGAGATTTTATCTTGTTGACTACCCTTGATGATGTTAACTCTATAGGACTCACTTACTCTATGGATTTTCCCTTCCCTAGTTATTCTTCCCTACTAAGAGTCAGCACTTCCCTATGCTGAATAATGCTGGAGAAGTTTTTCTTCCATAAATTAACAAGTACTGCCCTTTCACCTTATATATTAACTGAAAAGATGCTAACTAGGGTTAAATCCCCACATAGCACAATAGAAGATGTGTTGGGCCTATTAAGGAAGATAAAATAATATACTACTAAAGAATTTCAAGAATTTCTTAGCATATGCCAGTAGAAGCCAGTAGGGTACATCTGGAAATGGATTTTGAGGAGGCTTGATTAAAGAGGTAACAATACAAGACTGGTTGAAGAATAATTCATTGATTTGGGGCCACTTTCTTGGGGTATTGGATTAAGACTAGTAAGAAGCCAATAGGAATAGAGAAACTTCCTCCTAATGTGGCCATTAAAAATCTGGAAAAGGTTATGTCCAACACCCAGCAAAGTGGGTAAACAAATTACAGTATTTATTTACAGTTTTGTAGCTGTGATATGTTATCTTTCCTGCTTCTGTCATAATATAGTTCAAAGAGAAGTGAACTATATGAACATTCCACAGAAAATGACCCTGATCTGTTTTAACAATGACATTACCTTGATTGGAGAGGGTAAGCAAGAGATAAACTAGTATGCTTAAGGCTTTAGTAAGACACTCCTACTCTGAGGGTGGGAGATAAGCCCCAGGATGTGTCAGGGACTTGCTACTTCTGTGAAATTTAAGGATGGAGTGGTCAGAGGTGTGCTGGGTGTGCTCCTCCAAAGTAAAATGAATTGCTGAATCTTGAATCCCCTACAACAAAGATAAAAACATTGCACCTAGTAGGTCTTTTCTGAGTTCTGGGTGCAGCACATTCCACATCTGGAACTACTGCTTTGGTGCAATAGTGAGTGACACAGAAGGGTGCCAGTTTTAAGTCCGGCCTTGAGCAGAAAATGACTCTGCAGAAGTTCCAGCCTTCAGTGCACCAGTACTTCCACTTGGACTATATGAGCTAGCAGACTATGGTGCTGATTCTGATAAGGAAGGAAAAAGACTATACATCAAGGTATATAATAATGATGGAGGAGGGATGTCCATAGTGAAAAAGGAAACCGTATAGAGATTATGTCAACTCACCTTAAGAGAACTCAGTGCAAGTCCCTGGAATTCTAGAAGAAGGTCATACTGTTATATGTAAAGATTACATACACTTTGAGAAAGAGATTACATATGTAGAGAATACATATGCTTTGAGATTACATACATTTTGAGAAACAGCTCTTGACATTACTGGGCACTGGCAGAAACAGAATGGTTGGCCTTGGAGCAAACCCAATGTGACCGTGGATATGGAAATAACCATTATAAGCTGGAGTCTATCAGACTTGGCAAAACAAAGTCAGATGTGCTCAACAGAAGTCCATTGCAAGGTGGAAATGGTGCCTTTGGAATGAGTCCAGGCAGGACTAGATGTCCAAGTAGCTGTGTGAGCAAGTGACCATGTACCATGTCATGCACCATGATTGCACACAGTGCCCTTCTCCAGTTGCACCTCTGTGGTGTCTTGTACAAACAGCTAAAGGACGAGGGAAGAGTCTAACCTTGGCATATTGTAGGGGCTTAGTAGATAGTAAGTGAATGAAAGGATTTGGTTAAGCTTCTGTCTTTGTTTATGTACATAATTATTGTCTCTGTTCAACAGATGTAGAAACCGAGGCCAAGTAAATGAGGCAAAATTCATTATCCACAGGTAATGAATAAGGGGGCTGGAAAACAGATGTCCTGCCTCATACGATAATGCATTTTCTATGACATTATTCTGGTTTTTCTTTTTATGTTTATCACAGAATGTTTGCTTCATTTTAAAAGAAGAATCAAGTTCATTATTAGAAATTAAATTATAACACAGTTAACGTTTCCACATTTAAAACACTTAAAATGCCATGCCCCATTTGCTAACCTAAAAACTGGTATCCACATATGTTGAGTCACTTTTTTTCAATTACTTGCAAAAATGGATAGAGATTGGGAGGGGCTGTGAATTTATGCATACTAATGAAACCTTAAAATAAAATGTTTCCATGTGCAACTTCCAGTCTTGTTGGATAACTTTACTTGATTGAAAATTACTTGAGAAAGATGAAATCATAAATTACCTTAAATTTACTGAAAGCCTGTGAGTCACCTATATTAAGTGTGAAGCTGACGAAGTTTCAGCTTGAATGAAAATAAGCTGAGAAAACAACATGGGTAAGGTTCCAGGTACATCTCCAGAAAGAAGACTAACATTTAATATAAACTCTGCTGGGTTCAATAGTGGGCAACATTGCAAGTAGGTTCCTACTAGCATTATAATTGTTAAAATTCCATCTAGCATTCACAGTTTCTACTCATTCCACTCATATTTCTTAATGTGTATAATCACTCCAAACTCTTTCTGACTACTCTTGATCCATTCATTCATTTATTCCTTCATTCAACAAACTTTTAACTTGCTATATGCTAGTCACTGTGCACTTGAATAATTCCTACCCACATTAGTGGGAGATAACATATTATTAAATTGTGACAAGGTAACATTTTACAGATGAAGAAAATGAGGCAAAGAGAGTTTTAGCATCGTCTTCAGTGCCAAACACCTAGTCTGCAAAGAAGTTGGGACTAAGAACAGAAAGTATGTCTAAGGAGTCCATGCTTCTAAGCACTATATTTTTTTCTGCAGATATTCATAGTGTGTCACTCTCCACTTTTCTGGAAATATATACACACACACACACACACACATATATTTTGTGTGTATACACACATACACACACACATATTTTGTAGGCCTGTGGTAACTTGTGTTAGGTCTCAGAAAACTCCATATTAAAATAATGTTTATCATAAATAATTTGGAAAGTATTTGATAGATGTTGTGGCTAAGCTAGTTGATGTAGACTTTGACATTCTAGATGTGACAGAAATTATTGAAAACATCTCTGTATGTGATTTAGTCATAGGAATACAAATTAAGTGAAAATATGAATGGACAATAATATATATATAACCTTCTGATACGAAGCAAGGTTATTTTAAGAAAAGATGCAAACATAAAAAAACGAGTCTTGATAAGACTTTCTTACTATTGATAAAATTTGGGTAATGATAAACTTATTTATAGTTCTACAGAAACAAATTATAGGTATTTATATGGTTTGGTTTTGTGTTTTCACCCAAATCTCACCTTGAATTGTAATAATCCCCACGTGTCGTGGGAGGGACTGGGTGGGAGGTAACTGAATCATGGAGGCAGGTCTTTCCTGTGCTATTCTTGTGATAATGAATGAATCTCATGAGATCTGATGGTTTTATAAAGGAGAGTTGCCCTGCACACACCCTCTTGTCTGCTGCCTTGTAAGATGTATCTTGCTTCCCCTTCTACCATGATTGTGAGGGCTCCCCAGCTATGTGGAACTGTGAGGCAAGTAAACTTCTTTTCTTTATAAATTACCCAGTCTTGAGTATGGTTTTAATAGAAGCATGAGAACAGACTGATACAATAAATTGGTACCAGTAGAGTGGGGTGCTGATGTAAAGAAACCCAAAAAAGTGAAAGTGATTCTGGAACTGGGTTACTAGCAGAGTTTAGAAAGGTTTAGAGGCTTCACAAGAGGACAGGAGGATGTGGCAATGTTTGGAACTTCCTAGAGACTTGTTGAATGGCTTCGACCAAATGCTAATAGTAATAACAATGAAGTCCAGGCTGAGGCAGTCTCAGATGGAGATGAGGAACTTGGAAACTGGAGCAAAGGTGACTCTTGTTATGTTTTAGCAAAAAGATTGGAGGCATTTTGCCCCCTGTCCTAGAGATTTGTGGAACCTTGAACTTGAGAGAGATGGTTTAGTGCATCTGGATAAAGAAATTTCTAAGCAGCAAAGCATATAAGAAGTGACTTAGGTTCTGTTAAAAGCATTTAGTTTTATGTGTTCACAAATATATGGTTTGGAATTGGAACTTACATTTAAAAGGGAAGCAGAGCATAAAAGTTTGGAAAATGTGAAGCCTGACAATGTGAGTGATACGGTTTGGCTGAGTCCCCACCAAAAAATCAACTTGAATTGTATCTTCCAGAATTCCCATGTGTTGTGGGAGAGACCCAGGGGGAGGTAATTGAATCATAGGGGCCAGTCTTTCCTGTGCTATTCTCATGATAGTAAGTCTCATGAGATCTGATGGGCTTATCAGGAGTTTCTGCTTTTGCTTCTTCCTCATTTCATTTTCCCACTGCCATATAAGAAGAGCTTTTCACCTCTGCCATGATTCTGAGTTCTGACTAGCCATGTGGAACTATAAGTCCAATTAAATCCCTTTTTTTTTGTTCCCAGTTTCTGATATGTCTTTATAAACAGTGTGAAAATGAACTAATGCAGTTAATTGGTACCAGTAGAGCAGGGCATTGCTGAAATTTTACCCAAAAATGTGGAAGAGACTTTGGAACTGGGTAACAGGCAGAGGTTAGAATGGTTTGCAGGACTCAGAAGAAGACAGCAAACTGTGGGAAAGTTTGGTACTTCCTAGAGAGTTGTTGAATGGCTTTGCCCAAAATGCTGGTAGTGATATAGACAATGAAATTCAGACTGAGATGGTCTCAGATGGAGAGGAGGAACTTTTTGGGAACTAGAGTAAAGGTTACTCTTGCTACGTTTTAGCAAAGAAACTGGTAGCATTTTGCTCCTGCCCTAGAGATTTGTGGAAACTTTAACTTGAGGAAGATGGTGTAGGGTATCTAGCAAAAGAAATTTCTAAGCACCAAAGCATTCAAGAGGTAATTTGGGTGCTGTTTAAAGCAGTCAGTTTTATAAGGGAAGAAGAGCATAAAAGTTCAGAAAATTTGCAGCCTGACTATGCAACAGAAAAGAAAGACCCATTTTCTGGGGAGAAATTCAAGCTGGCTGCAGAAATTTGCATAAGTAGCAAGGAGCCTAATGTTAATCCCAAAGACCATGGGGAAAATGTGTCTGGGCAATGTCATAGAAATTCCTGGCAGCCCCTCCCATCACAGGCCTAGAAACCCAGGAGGAAAAAGTGGTTTCATACGCTGTCTAGAGTCCCTATGCTATGTGCAGCCTAGAGACTTGGTGCCCTGTTTCCCAGCCACTTCAGATGTGGCTGAAAGGGGCCAACATATAGCTTGGGCTGTGGCTTCAGAGGGTGGAAGCCTCCAGCCTTGGCAGCTTCCATGTGATGTTGAGTGTTTGGGTTCACAGAAGTCAAGAACTGAGGTTTGGGAACCTCCACCTAGATTTCAGAAGATGCATGAAAATGCTTGCATTCTCAGGCAAAAGTTTGCTGCAGGGGTGGGACCCTCATGGAGAACCTCTGCTAGGGGAGTGCAGAAGGGAAATGTGGGGTGTGAGTCCCCACACAGAGTCCCCACTGGGGCACTGCCTAGTGGAGCTGTGAGAAGAGGGCTACCCTCTTCCAGACTCCAGAATGGTAGATCTATCAGCAGCTTGTACCATGTACCTGGAAAAGCTGCAACCACTCAATGCCAGCTCATGAAAGCAGTTGGTGGTGAGGAGTTGAGGGGGTGGTTGTACCCTGCAAAGCCATGGGGATGGAGCTTCCCAAGACTGTGGGAGCCTATCTCTTGCATCAGTGTGCCTTAAATTTGAGACACGGAGTCAAAGAAGATCATTTTAGAGCTTTAAGATGTAATGACTGCCCCACTGGATTTCAGACTTGCATGGGGCAGCCAGGAGGGGGCTGTACCCTGCAAAGCCACAGAGGTAGAGCTGTGCAAGACTATGGGAACCCACCTCTTGCATCAGCATGCCCCGAATGTGAGACAGGGAGTCAAAGGAAATAATTTTGGAGCTTTAAGATTTAACTGACCCACTGGATTTCAGGCTTGCGTGGGGCCTATAGCTCCTTCATTTTGGCCAATTTATCCCATTTGGAATGGGTATTTTTCCCCAGTGCCTGTAACCCCATTGTATCTTGGAAGTAACTAATTTGCTTTTGATTTTACAGGAACATAGGTGGAGGGACTTGCCTTGTCTCAGATAAGATTTTGGACTGTGGACTTTTAAGTTAATGCTGAAATGAGTTAATACTTTGGGGGACTGTGGGAAGGCATGATTGGTTTTGAAATGTGACAACACGAGATTTGGGAAGGTCCAGTGGCAGAATGGTAAGGTTTGGTTGTCTCTATACCCCAAATATCACCTTGAATTGTAATAATCCCCATGTGCCATGGGAGGGACCAAGTGGGGAGAAATGGAATTGTTGGGGCAGGTCTTTCCTGTGCTGTTCTCATGATAGTGAATGAGTCACAACGATTTGATAGTTTTGTAAGGGGAGTTCTCCTGCACACATCCTCTTGTTTGATGTCATTGTCTTGCTTCCCCTTTGCTTTCCCCCATGATTGTGAGGCCTCCCCAGCCATGTGTAACTGTGGATCAATTAAATCTTTTTAAAATATATTACTGAGTCTTGGGTATGTCTTTATTAGCAGCATGAGAATAGATTAATATAGATATAATATGTGTAAGCTATATGCCCAGCAATAAAGCAAATAAATTACCTAATACTCAAAGAATTTCATGACTGAAGTTGAGTTGGAAGATCCTACCGATAACACTCTAGTATGATATTTGAAAGGGCATGTGTATTAGTCAGTTCTCACACTGCTATAAAGAGACTGCCCACGACTGGGTAATTTATAAAGAAAGGAGGTTTAATTGACTCACAGTTCCACATAGCTGGGGAGGTTTCAGGAAATGTTCAATCATTGCAGAAGGTGAACAAGTATGTTTTACATGGTGACAGGCGAGAGAGAGAGTGAGTGTGTGAAGAAGGAGTTTTCAGACACTTATAAGATCATCAGATCTTGTGAAAACTCACTATCATGAGAACAGCATGGGAGACACTGGCCCCATGATTCACCTCCCACCAGATTTTCCCCTTGACATGTGGGGATTGTGGTGATTACAATTCAAGATGAGATTTGGGAGGGGAAACAAAGCCTAACCATATCTTTCCATCTCTGGTGCCCCCCAAATCTCATGTCCTTATTTATCAAAACCAATCATGCCTTCCCATCAGTCTCCCAAAGTGTTTACTCATTTGAATATTAACTTAAAAGTCCAAGTCCAAAGTCTCATTTGAGACAAGGCAAGTCCCTTCTGCCTAAGAGCCTGTAAAATCAAAACCAAGTAAGTTGCTTCCAAGATACAGTGGGAGTATAGGCAATGGATAAATATTCCCATTACAAATTGGATAAATTAGCCAAAACAAAGGGGCTACAGGCCCCATGAAAGTCTGAAATCCAATGGAGTAGTCATTAAATCTTAGAGCTCTGAAATGATTTCCTTTGACACCATGTCTCACATTCGGGGCATACTCATGTGAGAGGTGGGTTCCCACAGCCTTGGAAAGCTCCATCTTTGTGGCTTTGCAAGATACAGCCTCCTCTCCACTCCTTGCCCCCCAGCTACTTTCACTGGCTATAGTTGAGTGTCCCTGGCTTTTCTAGGTGCCTGGTGCAAGCTGTTGGTGGATCTACCATTCTGGAGTCTGAAGGGTGGTGGCCCCCTTCTAGCAACTCCACTAGGCAGTACCCCAGTGGGGACTTTGAGTGGGGGCTCCAACCTCACATTTTCCTTCTACACTGCCCAAGCAGAGGTTCTCCATGACGGCTCCACCACTGCAGCAAACTTCTGCCTGGACATCCAGGCATTTCCATACATCCTCTGAAATCTAAGTGGACATTCCCAAACCTCCATTCTTGACTCTGTGCACCCAGAGGCCCAACATCATGTGGAAGTCACCAAAGGTTGGGGCTTGCACCCTCCAAATTCCATAAAACCATTTTTCCTTCCTAGGCCGGTGATAGGAAGGGACTACCATGAAGGTCTCTGACATGACCTGGAGACATTTCCCTCATCCTCTTAGCTATTAACATCAGACTCCTCATTACACATGTAAATTTCTGCAGCTGGCTTGAATTCCTCTCCAGGAAATGGATTTTTCTTTTCTACAACATGATCAGTGTGATGGTTAATATTGAGCGTTAACTTGATTGGGTTGAAGGATGCAAAGTATTGTTCCTCGGTGTGTCTGTGAGAGTGTTGCCAAAGAAGATTAACACTTGAGTCAGTGGACTGGGAGAGGCAGACCCATTCTCAACCTTGGTTGGCACAGTTTTAGTAGCTGCCAGTGCAACTAGAATAAAAGCAGGCAGAAGAATATGGAAGGAGTAGACTGGCTGAGGCTTCTGACCCCCATCTTTCTCCTGTGCTGGATGCTTCCTGCCTTCCCTCAAACACTGGACTCCAAGTTCCTCAGCTTTTGGACCCTTGGAGTTACACCAGTGGTTTGTCAGCATTTCTTGGGCCATTGGCCACAGATTGATGGCTGCACTGTCAGCTTCCCTACATTTTAGGTTTTAGAAATTGGACTGGCTTCCTGTCTCCTCATCTTGCAGATGGCCTATTATGGGAATTCAATTTGTGATCATGTGTGTTAATTCTCCTAAAAGATTCCCCTTTGTATATTCATCTATACAATTAGTTCTGTCCCTTTAGAGAACTCTGACTTACACAGTCAGGTTGCATATTTTCCAAACTTTTACACTATGCTTCCCTTTTAAACATAATTTCCAATTTTAAACCATCTCTGTGTGAATGCATAAGACTGAATGCTTTCAAAATCTACCAGGTTACATCTTGAATGCTTTGCTGCTTAGAAATTTCTTCTGCCAGATACTCTAAATCATCAGATCTCTAGGGCAGGGCAAAATGCTGTCAGTCTCTTTGCTAAAGCATAGTAAGAGTGACCTTTGCTCCAGTTCCCAGTAAGTTCCTCATCTCCATCTGAAACCACCTCAGCCTGGACTTCATTGTCCATATCATTATCAGCATTTTGGTCAAAATCATTCAACAAGTCTCTGAAAATTTCCAAACATTCCCACATCTTCCTGTCGTCTTCTGAACCCTCCAAACTGTTCCAACCTTTGCCTGTTACCCAGTTCCTAAGTCACTTCCACATTTTCAAGTATCTTTAGAACAGTACCCCATTACCTTGGTACCAATTAACTGTATTAGTCCGTCCTCACACTGCTATAAAAAATTGCCCAAGACTGAGAAATTTATAAAGAAACAGGTTTAATTGAATCACAGTTCTCCATGTCTTGGGAGTCCTCAGAAAACTTACAATCATGGTGGAAGGGGAAGAGGTATGTCTTACATGGTGGCAGGCAAGAGAGAGCAAGTGTGTGAAAGGGAAATTGTCAGACACTTATAAAACCATCAGATCTTGTGAGAACTCACTTCCTATTATGAAAACAGCATGGAAAACACTGCCCCTATGATCCAATCACCTCCCACCAGATCTCTCCCTTGATATGTGGAGATTATGAGGATTACAATTCAAGATGAGATTTGGGTAGGTACACAAAGCCCAAACATGTCAGTATGCTTTATCCCTTTACAGCCACTCTAGTCTTTTACACAGCAATATTTTAAAGTATGTTCTTGGTTTAAATGGATACAAGGTCTTATATACTGGAATCAAAATCTCCGTATGGTTGAGCTAAAAGAGACTCTAGAGAGCATGAGATTAAAAACATAAGTCATGCCAAAGTCTAACCCAATAAGAAGATTTACTGTTTTCGAATTGCTCTATTGGGTGGGAATGCTGCTAACCTATAACATCCATTGAAATTAATTTAATGAACTGAGTTTACTAAAATAAAACATAAAATTCTGTTATAATTGGGACATCCTGGACTGGGAACCCTGAGGTTATTTCCAATTGCTCCTGGGGCTTTGGTTCCCAGTTTTGTGCTTTCATGTCCATCAGCTTCCACGGCACTTTGACAGCTCACACTCTTGTTGGAGCCCTAACTTGTCTAGCTAAACAAGGATTTCTAGCCAATATTCAAATAGTGAACTTTTCCATTGAGCTCTGATCTATTAAGTTACCCACTCCATTAGTTTTATACTCAATAACAACACTTTTAAGCTCAATCTAGAAGTCAATTCATCCCAAGTCCACTTTTTAAAAATAAAATTTTATTTTACACTTGATTTAGGTTTAAAGAAAAGTTTCAATATACAACAGAGTTCCCGTATACCCCACACCACACACCCAGTTTATTTTTTGCATCTCACATTCGTATGGCATTTGGCACAACTAATGAACCAATATTTATATATGTCAGATGCTAACTAAAATGTAAACCTTATTTAGGTTTCCTTACATTTTACCTAACATTCTTTTCCAAGATTCTTACATTTAGTTGTCATGTTTCCTTATACTCATCTTGACTAAGACTGTTTCTCAGACTCTTTTTTTAAGGCCTGGATAGTTTTGAGGAGTGCTGGTCAGGTGTTTTGTAGAATATCCCTCAGACAGAATTTGTCTTATGATTGCATCATGATTAAACTTGTATTATAAGATTTTTAGGAGGGAAACCACAAAGGTAGACAACATTTTCATCATATTATAGCAAGCGTACATATTATCAAGATAATTTATCACTGCTGATGATGTTGGCCATGAACATCAAGGTTGGACGAGGTAGTGTTGGTCAGATTTCTCCACTGTATCATCAATCTTTTTTTTTCAATCCTCCACTGTTTGTTCTATATTCTTTGTAAGAAATTCACTATGAGCAGCCCACACTTAAGAAGTGGCAAATTATCTAGCACCTCCTTGAAAATGAAGTATCTACATAAATTATTTAAAATTCTTGTGCATGGGAGATTTGTCTATTATCTCCCATTTATTTACCCAATAATTTATATATATCAGTATGTACTCATGGATATTTGTTTTATAATTTGAGTTATAACCAATTACTATTTTATTTATTTGTTTTTTCTTCAAGTTGTGCAAGTTTTGGCCATTGGGAAATCTTTAAAGTGCCTTCTATATCCCTTTGACATGCTTCCATATCCCTTTGACATGCTTCCATCATTGTGTTTTGTTTGTTTGCTTGTTGACTTGCTGGCAGTATGATATACTCTAGGCTTATCATGTGTATTTCCTGTCCAGTCCTAGGATCTATAATTTTTCCAAGGAACTCTGGTTCCTTTTATTGGGGAGTGGTGAGAGAAATCAAGATATTGCAACTAGTTAAACTCTTTGCCACTGAGGTTTTATTGCTTTTAGACTCTTTCAGCTGATAAAGTAAGAATGAAAAAATTGTGTATATATACACATATCTTTCCACAGTTTTCTCTCTCTTTCTCTCTCTTTTTCTCCCATCTGTATTTACATTAAGTTCAAACTGATGTCTTCAACTCTAAGCCATGACTGCATGAATTATTCATGTCTTCTCTTGCTTGTCTATAACCTCCCACTCCAACAGTGAGAAATCTGGCTCCCACCTTCTACCACCCATTTATTTAATTGTTCAATTCCAGGATACGTCTACTGTGGTTTCAGAATTGTTAACCTTCAACTTCATGGGAAAAATGTTATACTCTAGGGTATAATATTTATGCACAATTCATTTTGCCTTACAAACTCCATTCATTTTTAGTTACTTAGGTAAGCATCTTTACCTTACCTTCAAGTGAGGTTGTTTTACATTTGTAATATAGTTATATAATTTTTGGTCACATTATGCATTCTATCCTGTAATCTTGACTTCTTAAATTTATAAAAAATAGCCTCTTAAATTAAACATTGCATACGTTAAGGTTCACTTTTCATGCCATAAAGTTCTGTGGATTTTGGCAAATGTGCAATTTCATGTATTCCCCATGATGGTATCATACAGAATATTTTTCTTACCCTAAAATTGCCATGTGTTTCACCTATTCAATCCTCCCCAACCACATAAGACTAATTTTCAAATTATACTTTTTTTCTATATAACCATCATTTTTTCTTGAAATATTTTATATTTAAAGGTAATCTAAAACTCAATTTCTGGTAGAGAAATAATGTTAAAATGAAAAATCTTTCTAAGTGAACAATCTTGTATTTGCCTTTATATGAGTAAGACTGAAGAAAATCTTCATGCGCTGTTATGATCAATACCAAAATACTTTGTTTGCTTTTTTGCATTTCTTTACTATGAAGAATTCTGAGATACTTAAGGAATATTTTGAAATAGATGTTTTGGCCTATAAGCATTAGGTTAGGAAATAATGATAAAAGTTATGACTATGCAAACTGCAGAATGCTAGTATTAGGGGCTAAAAGACAGCAGGTGCCATACTTACTACAAACAACTCAGAGACCCATAATAAATTGTCAAGTTTCAAAGTAAAACAGCAGATCAGAATCAGAAAGAATTCTGAAAATTCAGCAAATGGTGATTGAAACAACTAGTTGCATAGGCACTAGGAAATGCATGAAGAACAGAAAAAAAGGCAGCAGATCCTATCCTATCTACCTAACTAATTTTTTCCCTCAGTTTAGAGGTTGTAATGTGCTTTGTGTTAGGTTAAAAAACAGATCTCAAGTATAGAATCTGAGATTTGAAGTTGACAGTAGTAACTAGCGTTGGAAAATGAGTAGTTGGGAAAGAAAACAGCTCCTGACTGGATATTAAATTCTATTATTTCATGTTGATTCAGGAGAAAAGACTTATAAAATATTTTTGTAGCTAAGCTATAGGTTGAAAACCTGGTCATCTTCCTTTTTAATTCAGTTAAATTCAATAAATATTTCTGGAATTTGTACAGTATTTAAGAGACTGCCCTGGGTGCTGGGTATATAAGGATGCCAGTTGATGGTTTTTAAGGATCTTATGGCTTCATGAGGAGAGGCAGATCAGAAAGTATTGCTCTGAGTGTCAATACTTTTCCTTACAATAATCCCCTTTGGCCGAGTTTGGAGCAGCTACTCACAGTCCACCAGAAGGTTAGGACTGAGAGGAAGCAAGGGTATTCCAGTCAAAGGGAGACCTTAGCCAAGTCCTTCAGGCCAGGGTGAAGGCACATACCTATGAAGGGAGTGGTACTCAGCCAACTGTAGTTATGATTTAGAATATTGTCACAGTGTGGGGAAGTTAGGAGAGAGGCTGAAAAAGTAGGACATTGCTATGTTATGAAAGGAATGACAGGCTATACTGAAAGGAATGATAGGCTATACCTTCATCCTGAAGGCCAGTGATCCATACTCCCTGGCTCTACCCCTGGAGATCTTGATTCACATATAGTGGGGTGAAGCTTCACATTTAAAAGTACAGTAAGAATGAAGAACTTCTGCAGCAATGACACTTAGTAAAGCTTTATAAATAATAGTGTTTTCAAAGTTTTCTGTATAAAGACCATATTTTTTACTTTATGTATTATGATCAAGAAATAGATTTAGTTGTGTAGGAAATATAAATTATATTTTGTAATTGGTAGCATAAAAGGATGTGGGTATATGTGCGTGTATAAATGTGTGCATATCACTATTCAGTTCCTTGTTGTTTGATTATATATATAATATATAATATATATACAATATATATAATATAATATTTATAATATATATATATATATTTTTAATTTTAAAACCTACTAATTTTTGGTCCAGGGTGGAACTAATGAGAAACTAAATAAATGCTTACTTTGTAATATATAGCTAGACAAACCTCTTATTTCACATTCATTTTTATTTTAATGTCGTATAGTATATTATAATTAGGCACTTCAATAAATCTTTATTCAAGCCTCACAGACTGAGAGAAATCAGTGACTCCATATGACCAAATGGCTAGTGCTAGATGTTTGGTATATGACTATCAGTTCAAAATCTGTAATAGGTGAGAGACCAAAGCTTACTGGTTTACATAAACATCTAGACAAATTTTCTTTGTATTTTATTTTGACTTTCCAAATATAAGCTTTGACATTTGAATCTTCATTTATGTTTTTGCACTGCTATTTTTTTTTTTTTACTGACACCAGGAAAATATGTCTGTTTACTGTAGAATAAATACAGTTTCCTTAAAACATTTTAAAAACATGCAAAAGTTCATGTTTTATAATGTTAGGAGGGTTTCTTTAGGTAGGAGTTCTGCATTTCAGAGGAGCCATATATGACACAAACAGTGCACAATTGGGAACACTAGCTGATAATGATATGATCATTTTTGGCAGGCTCTTCATGTAGTTCTGGCAGAAATGTAGTGATACATTAGTCATTTTCACAGAGAAGATACGGGTCCATGCCAGTCTCCTATTTGGGGTGCCATCTGTACCATTTTTTGTCAGTAAATTCAAAAAGAAAATATATCCATTGATGGATACTATTTCTATTTTTTAATCATTGTTTGAGGCAAACTATACCACTCTTAGAATATAACAATGATTACACATAACTAAAATTGCTTCTGGGCATTCTTTACTAATGGAATACCCATATCAAAAGTCCTCCAACAAGTGTGAACACTTTCTTTTAATTTAAATTGTCCACGATTCACTGTCTCTGGAGCTCTTAGTACATAAGAGGAGACAGTGAACTGTACCTTTTGTTTTGTTAATAATGGAGCTACTCACTTGACTCTCATTGTTTTGATTCCTTCATGGGTAAATATAGTAATGAAGACAACAGTATTTGAATAAAAAGGGCTACATTTCTGTTAGGTTGGCAGCAACTAAATTTATTCTAAAGCTAAATGTTGGTTGTAACATATGGAGGCAGGTCGTTCAGTTTGCTGACGTACCTTTGACTAAATGTCTATGTTAATATCATGAATTAAATACAGATTATAATTTCCTTGAAGAGAAGGGTTTATGCTATTTATGCTTTGAACATATTAAACACTCAATAGATATTCATTGTACTAAATCGAAGCACAGATGGACTTGCTGTAACGACTTAAGGGGATCTTCTGTTGAGAGGAGTTAGCAGACGTACATTGGTAAAAAATAGGATTGGGAAGAATGGTTTCTCACCATTGATACTTTTGGTATGTATGGAAAGGAAACTATTAACTTACATCCAGATTGAATTCAGAAATGCGGTTTTGCTGAATTGGTTTGGGGTCATTACAAAAGGTGTTCTTCAGAATAATGAGTATCATATAAATGACTATTACATAAATATAGTTGAATTTTCTTAATTCAACTGCTAGTAACTAAAGAGAAATAACACTTATTCATAATTAAAATCTATTGAAACCTTGCTTTGAACAAGGCATATTAAACATTTTACCTCTATTACCTAATTTGATCCTTTAATTACCCTTTGAGATAAATACAATTCTTATTTTCATTTTACCAATGGGTAAAACGAATACTGACATATTTTTGTACTATCATCCTCCTTGAAGTGAATAGCTTTAAGATATATATCTTATTTATATTATAGGTCCCTAAGTATAACTGTAGCTTGCTAATGTGTATAAAAAGCCTCATTTTGTTGCCCAAATCTGCTAGTGAGAGACCGGATGTTTTGCCAGTTAATAAGAATAGAAAAAATACTGAGAAATGGTAATTCCCTATTAATTGAGTATAATTGAGAAAACCCTTTCTTTGATATTTTAGACTGTAACAGCATGACATTTCTAATCATGCAGCTAAGACCTGCTACCTTATTTAAAGGGAAGCCCACCTTCTATTTGTGATTTCTTTAGATAACCCTGGTGGCCAACTTCTTCCTCCAGTCTTAAGAATAAGCAAATGGAAAATAAATGTATTAGATATGGTTTTCCAAATGCCTGGAGAGTAGTGTTTCTGTGGCCACCTATATAATTAGACCCTCCCTTGGGATATGCAAATAACAGCCCCAGAGCACTGGGAGTGGTATGAAATCTCACAAGAGATGAATTGTAGTACACCCTGTATATTCATTTTAGTGCATTTATCTAGGAAGATGGCAAACAGAGGCACCAAAGTAGTCAGTGTGTTGTTTGGTAGGTTTTTGCCTAATGTGGCTTTTCTTCTATTCAGTTGATACAATGTTATTGATTACCCATTAGAGACAGATGAGTTTTCAAAATTAAAACAAATTAAATTAAACCAAAACACCTGAATGGAAGGAAAATAACATATTTAACTCAGCACTTTCCAAAATTTTGTATTTTGGAATGGACATTATCTAAATTGGATATGTAAAGTAATATTATAAAGTACTATAAAATTTCTTCCCAAAGTTTAGAAGAATGAAATCCCTTTAGGTTGAAAGAGAGTCTAGGACTTTGAGAGGAATTTGGAGAAGGTTGGGATCAAAAGGCAGATGGTAGCACCAATTGTTCCCTGTTCTGAAAATGAGGTCTATACAAGCGAAAAAGGCTTGATATTTTTCAAATTAAACATAATCCTGTGTAAATAGTAGTGTGGGCATTAACAAAGATCTCTTGTGTAGTCATATCTCTAAGCCAGATAAAGATGTGGACATAGACATATCCCCAAGCCACGAAAAGGCCTGCCTGATCCTAGAGACATGAACCACTGAGGGCTTACCCCTTCTTAAGTCAGTAGCAGAGATTAAGAATATCCTGGGATCCTGAAAATATCCTGGGATCCTGCTTACCAGGACCAGTGATACGAGTAACTAGTTGCTATGATGCCAAATGTCATTCCTTCATTCTGCCACGGCCACGTGCCCCAGTATATTTCCTATTATTCAGAGTTATGTGCAGTTGTATACCTAAGGAGACTTTCAATAAACTTTCTCTTTGTTTCTCCAAAATGAGAGTAAAACTTGAAAGTGGTTACTCTTCCTTCTGAAATCTAAAGCCATATTACATATCCTATAATGATGCAGTAAAATTATCCATACTCAACATAAGCCACACCTTAAGTCTGAAAAATAATGAAAACTTCTAAATCTTCACTGGGTATACTATCATTTTACACGTGTCAACTACTTTTATTTATTTATTTATTTATTTATTTTAAATTTTTTTTATTTTTGAAAGTGAGAGTGAAGGAAAGAAAAAAAAAGAATGTAAGAGAGAAAGAGGAAGAGAAAGAGGAGAGAGAACGGGATTCTTGTTCTATTGCAATATTGTAAAATTGTACACCGATAATTTATCAAAATTACCCTATAGTAAACTCAAGATGCAATAGCAAATTTTCCTTCATAACACAGTAAATGAGCAGGCATACATTTAAAAATTAACTACCCTGGAAGCAAGAGTAATTTTAAATTCCCGTTTAGTAGGTAAGTTCGTCTTTTGTCCATTGTTCAAAATTCCATTAACTCAATGCTTCTTAGTCAGTAGCTCCTGAAAATTTTCCCTGTAGGCCACACTTGAAAGAAAAAGGCCTTGCTTTTATTTCTAATTACGATTCTCAAGTCTGGAATGGGTTTTGACGTGAATAAGGAAAATGTTTGTTGCTTAATCATGAACTTGAAGAAATTAGGTTTTCCTGTCACGAGAAGCCTGTGTAATTTCAAGCACTTACTTGTCTTCTCAAATATTTATGCCACCCAATTTATGTATCTATTAGTTTGGCTCTTGATCTAGATTTCCACTGTCACATATCTCTTCATTCCTGTTGTATATCTGGCTTACACACACAAAAAAAACATGAGAGCCAAAGACTTAGGAGAGAAGATGGAGTTTCAGAAGTGTAAGCATTCCTAGGAGATATTACTTTGATGTTTTGACAATCTGTCTTCCCAAGAGAGAGAAGACAAGTTGAAGAGAGATATAAAGAATTTTATAATGTCAAAAATTTTTTTCAAATGGTAGAAACTTAATGAGCTCATACTGATACTCTGTAAGTAATACTCCATGCAATAATTATTTTTCCAAACGTATCTCATTATTACTTAAATCAATCATAAAATATTTTAAGATTCTATGTTCAATTCCAACTTAAAAATAAGTTACTATGTAGATAAGCAGAATATATGTGGAAAATAAAGAAGAAATTACTATAGTTTCTAATTATCTTAAAGTGTGTACTGATTTGCCATTGCAGGAGGTAATGTTAGAGGAAAATGACGTTTGGAAAAATTGAAAGGATACTCTAAATCTTACTCTATTCTTTTGAAGATCCCAATCTGAAGATTATCAATCAAGATAGTTTAATTACAGAATAATAGAATAGCAAATTTTCATTAATAAATAAATTTTCTAAACTATAAATATTGTCATTACTGACTCAATTTTAATTAAATCTCTCATTTGAAAATGTCTTCATAGCCTACACATTTCATAAATCCTTTATGTGATTTCTCAAGACTGAAGTTTTAACTTACGTGGCATATGTTTCCTTAGTGATTATTTTAACTCATATTGAAACACAGAGGAATTTTTCAAAGCATGCAAATATGAGTCAAAAGAAAATGATATTGGAGAGTATAAAGTTTTGGTGCATTGAGTGATGACAAAAACTAGCTTATAAAAATTCAAACTACGTTTTGTGTAACTATTCTACAGCTAGAATCTTGAGAAACATAGTACCTACACAGTGGGAGAGTAAAATGAAGACCTATGCAGACGTCTGCTATAAGAACAGAACAAGCAACACACTATATGATGGAAAGGAGCAAAATGAAGTACAGATGATAAGTGGTGCTTAACTTTATTAAGCCTAGTGAACACTATTACTGAAAGTCTGTATCTAACAAAGGCAAATTACTTTGCTGTAATCATGTTCATGAGCTGTCTTGTGGCTGCCAGTCAGGGCCTGCCACTCATTTAAAGGAAATGAAAGCCTTGAAAATGTTAATTAGATGTTACAGCCTGATCAATATTGAAGAACCTCTAATTTATAAGTTTCCACCATTTTCTTTGCAATGTCCTCATGTGTTTATAAGAACAAAAGCCACGGAATTGTAACAACATCAAAAGGTCAGCCTGCTACATACATTCCTTAGAACTCTTGACCTGTGTAGTCACATATGTCTAAACGAAAATCTACCGATTATCTCACTGGGAAATATTTCTAAAATATCAGTGAAGAATTAACTTGTCCTTACAACAGAAAATCTATTTCCTGAGCATAGATGTTTCTTCAATTGAAGATAACATGTAATTTTGGCTTTATTTAGGTAGAATAAATCCTGTTTGTGTATTCTGGTAGAACCCTGCCTGGCTGTAAAAATCAATAAAGCTTCATCCTCTACACTACAATTTTTCAATTTGAAATTCTTTTTCTAGCTTTAGGTCACAGATACACAGCCATCTAGGGAGAGGTAACAGGTGAGGCTGCTTTCTTCATAATTTGAAGTATGAATGAGTTTATCAAATCCTTCTTCACAAGAACTTGTGGATGGGACCTCAGAAGAGGTGGGCTCATAGAAAGCATGACTATTTCAGAGAAGGATGAAACAGCCTAAGGGGAGAATGCTAAATGTTCTGAAACATCAACAGAATAGTGTAGGCTTCTACCTATAACCTCCTTTCATTTTGGTAATATACATCAACATTCTTACTAAGAAAGCAATGACAGAACCTGTTAATAACAGATTATTTTACTTTAATCCATATGACTTAAACACAGACTACCAATAATTTGTCTTCTACTTAGGGAATGTGGGGAAAAATATTAAATCTCTATTCATGACTGGTGGAAAATTGAGTGAAAGTTCATATACATAATCTCGTTTTCTTCCCTTTGAGTTGACTTTCAGGTAGGTACTTTAGAAATGACTAAGAAAAGGTAATGACTAACAAAAAATAAAAGCTGAGGGGTAGCAATTGACTTTTTGAGTCCATGGGAATAGTTGTATGAAATCTTAATCAGGTCATTGGTGACTTTTACTATCAAATTTTTCTTAAGCTTATAGAATTTCTGATTCATATCAAAAGTATGCAAAATTACTGCTTATACTTATCTTTTTCACATATGAGCTTTCAAAAAGGGTAGTTTATGCTCATTTTCTAAACTTTTCTACCTTCTATTTATCTTAAACTTGCCGTGTTCTGGTTTCTTTCCCCACCACTCCACTGAAACTGCTCTCAGTAATGTCACTGTCGATTTCTAACTTGACAACTTCAATAGATGCTTTCAGTATCCTCTCTGTGCCATTTAAAGCTGCTATTCCCTCCCTTCATGATATTACCTCTTCAATTCTACGACTTGCTCTTGGTCTCATTTTCTCTTAGTTTTTTTGCTACCTGTAGGATTAACTCTTAGACTACTTTGGGGCCTTCTTCTTCCACACATTACATTCAGGTATACTTCAGAATTCCATTTCTGTTCTTCATATAATCTATATATTCCATTTCTGTTCTTCATATTCTCTATATGATCACCCACTCTTAAGATATGCCTACCATTTATATTAATTGCTCCTAGTAATCTAGCAGACAGTCTGTAGTCCAGAGGTGAAAACTGCCGGGTGAATGGAACCAGGGAAAATGGA
>CAUYLG010068098.1:35000-51347 GCA_963573385.1 Cacajao melanocephalus
AATTAACCATAATTTCTCTTAGGTGAGAATCATTTGGTAGAAATAGACAATCAGCTAATAGGCCCTGAATTCCACTACAGTTGTGCATTAGAAACAGGCATAGAAGGCCAGGCACGGTGGCTCATGCCTGTAATCCCAGCACTTTGGGAGGTTGAGGCGGGTGGATCATGAGGTCAGGAGTTCGAGACCGGCCTGGCCAAGATAGTGAAACCCTGTCTCCAAAAAAAAAAAAAAGTAAATAAATAAAAATAATTAAAAAAGGAAACAGGCATGGAATGAAAGGAGAACACAAATAGTTTCTCAGAAATAATTCTTATTGAATTATGTAGGGAAATTTCAACTGATTTCTTCTCCATTGTCAAATGTCACACATTCTCTGTGAGAGAAAATCACTAGCATACTGAAGGAAGTTCATCCCATTAGACTTTGGAGCAGGTCATAGGCTTTGGAGGCCTACGCTAATTCTTTCAGACTACTAGAGAGCCAACTCATAAATATCTATTTCAGTGTTCTAAAATGATTAAATGACATCATGATGACCTGGTTTAAAGAAAATGTTACAGGAGGGCCCCTAAATGGTACCCTGGTGGCCTGAAAGAGTTAATGCAGTTTCCTTAAGTGCCCAATTCAATCTTACTTTGCAATATATAGAGCAGGGAATGTGTCCAATAACTCACTAATAGCCACATCTAACAAAAGTATATTAAGGAGAGATAAGTTCTTTGACAGAGTCTATCAATGAGCAGGTGGCAATTCTGATTAATACGGCTCTGCCAAGAAAGGAGAATGGAGCCTTAGGAAATTCAGTAATCCTATGGAGAAACATTCAGGTGATGCTCTTCTTACAGAATATCTCAAGAGATTATGATGCATGACAACAGATACTATGTTCTTCCAAAATAAAGTTAAGATTTATGTGTAACACAACCTGGCAGCAAACAATGTTTATTTTTTATAGCAAGAAAGGAAGAGTAGGATAATGTTTTTCTAAGTTTTCAGTGTATTCAATGTCATAGATCTATTTATTATATCAGAAAAGCGGATAGCAATTAGAAACAGGTCTCTTCTGATAGCATATGGAATATTTTTACTATACAAGTTGTAAAAACATGTAATCATTTTATATAAAGTTTAATATTATAGATCAAATTCTCTGATACAGTTGCACATCAGAAAAGATGGCAGAATATGAGAAGGAAATAAACAGAAGAGAGACATTTTAAGAGTAGAAGTAGAAAACACATTTTGGCATTCAAAGATAATTTAGTCAAATGAATGAATCAATTAATAGAAGTATAGAAACATGGAGCAAAATAATTAATCATGAGTCCTTTAATCACCTTAAAATTGTTGCATGTATAAGTACATATACAGAGTTTTTAAGTCCAGAAGAAGCCCAAGTAGAAATATATATACTTATATATTTGTATGATACACATTTATTCTATGATTAAAGAAATCTTTCAAGTCTAAGAGTAAGGGAAAAAATTTGGAAGTCAGTACGATGTGATTGTGAAGAGAATGAAATCTTGGCTTATTATCTCTTGGTTCTAATCTCAGCTCTTATTCTTAATAGCTGTATTAACTTGAGCAAATCACTGAACTGTCTTTCGGTTCCCTTATCTGAAAATTGGGAAGTATAATGATACTTACATTGAAAATTAACAGAAATAATAAATGTAAAGCATTTGGCAGAGTATCTGTCCATAGTAAACCACAATAAATGCTAATTGTCATTATTATTCAACAAATGGGGTTTAAACAAATGGCTAACCACATAAGAAACAAGTTAGGTCCCCCTTATGCCTTATGTAACAGAATCAGATGGATGAAAGAGTTAAATGTAAAAAAGAGAACTCCAAAAGTAGGAAAGCAAATATATATGAATATTTATAATAATCTCATGATTGGGGAAAGCAGGAAGCAAAAAACCATAGACCTATGAAAGACTTGAAACATTTAAACTTCTGATGGAAAAAATACGTGTAACAATAAAAGACACACAGCAGACTAGAAAAATATTTGTAGTGTATAATACAAAGGGTCATGATAATTTACATAAAGTGTTCCTATCATCAATTTTTCTAAAATGTAATGTTTGATCAAGCAGGTAATGAACACAAACAGATGGTGTATATTGTGACTTCATTGCTCTCTGTAGTTTCAGAGCCTTCTCAAACTTTATCTCAGGTAACGTTTTCTGTACATAAAGGAACCAATTTAAATGCTACTTCAGTAGAAAGGCCTCTTCTGATCTTCAATCTAAATTGCGTTTCTCTAAATGTCTTTCTCATGGCATGTGTTTTTGCGTGTGTGTCACAGCTCTTGTTCTTTATTATATGTTTACGTCTATTGGTTTATAACCATTTCCCCCTTATTAGACAATAGCTCATAGGACTGGGTATATACTGTTTACACTCTATAGTAAATCCCAGGTGGGTGGATCACTTGAGACCAGGAATTTGAGACCAGCTTGGACAACATGGTAAATCCTGTTTCTAGAAAAAAATACAAAATAGCCAAGCATGGCATGTATCCTTAGTCCCAGCTACTTCTTTGGTGACTGAAATGGGAAAATCATTTGAACCCAGAAGGTTGAGGCTGTGATGTTGCCACTGTACTCCAGCCTAGGTGAACAGAGCAAAACCCTGTCTCAAAACAAACAAACAAACAAACAAACAAGCACAAAAAAACAGAAAAGCAAACCAAAATAATTGTTTATAGGTTGTGTTGTATACTATTAGAGGAATATAATCTTCCATTGTCTTTTGTTTCTCTGTTAGTGTTAAGCAGTTATTATTAAATGGTGATATTCTACTTCAATCATTTATTACCTGAAATATTACTGTAACAAGAAACTTCTCATCAATAATTTGATTACATTGATTTATAGCTCATTTAGAAAATTCAGATGTCTATTGGTCTTTATAAAACAGTTTGCAAACTGGCAAGTTGATTCTCTTGCATCTTCCTAAGTTGATTCTCTAGCATCTTCCAAAGTTAACCAGTGAGTTTTATTTCTTCATTTTTAAAGAACTATTATGAACTCATGGATTAGAACATGTTTGATGTATTTCAATCTACTGCAGTTATCCTTATTTAAGTTGACTTCTGAGGCTTTTTGATACCACCCTGGAGCCTTTGAGAGCTTTCTCACATTCTTGTATGATATGATGTCCCAGGATCATCTTAAATTTTCTACCCAGAACTCAGAATCCTCTATTTCTCCAAGGAGTCTTTATTACTTGTATTATGAAATGATATTTAGAAATTACAATTTGAGTGCTAGAGGTGCTCATTACTATATCATTGGAAATTTTAAAATATATTTTCAGAAGACAAAGCTAAGAAATGTGTATTTGGAAATATAAAATTTATTATGAGTTTATAAAAATGCTTCCAATTCAAATTCAGGAGTATATGATTTTTACCTTTATCTTACTTTTATTTCCTGTTTCTCTCATGTCAGCAATCCTGGCCTTTAACAGTACTCATAAATCCTTATTTGTCTTTCCCTTACTACAAATGCAAGTCTCATAATAACAACATATCATTGTCATCTATGAATATAATCCACAAACTGTATAATTATTTTTAAGTTTTTGTTGAGTTTTAGAATATGTCCAACTAAGGATACACAGTCCAGTTATTATGTTTTAAAGTCACTGTAAATAGTCCTTCTCTGTGTATTATGCCACTTGTCTGTCTCCTCATGCACAGATTCCATATTGTCTTAATTATAGGAGGTTCCTCCAGGGGCGGTGGCTAACGCCTGTAATCCCAGCACTTTGAGAGGCTGAGACAGCCGAATCACCTGAGGTAGGGAATTCAAGACCAGTCTGACCAACACGGAGAAACCCCAACTCTACTAAAAATACAAAATTAGCTGGACGCGGTGGTGCATGCCTGTAATCCCAGCTACTGGAGAGGCTGAGGCAGGAGAATGGCTTAAACCTGGGAGGCAGAGTGTGTGGTGAGCCAATATCGCACCATTGCACCACAGCCTGGGCAACAAGAGAGAAACTCCATCTCAAAAAAATAAATAAATAAATAAATTATAGGGGGTTCATAATATGTGTTGGTAACTTTTAGGACTAGGTTACTCTTACTCTTTCCTTTTTAAGGGTTATCCTTTATTTCAGGGTTTTCCTATTTTTTTCCAACCGAACTCTGTTTAGCTTCAAAGAAAATGAAAACTAATAGTATTTTTATGGAGATTGCATCTTTAATAAGTTAACTCTTCCCACTCAAAATAATGGTATGTCTTTCCACTTACTCATTTCTACATTTGTGTTTTTCAGGATTGTTTTGGAGTCTTCTGGATATGATAACATTATAAAAGGTGAAAAAGTAGAACTGAAATATTAAGGGAGAAACAGAGACAACCATGGTTTCAAGCCTCACTTAGAGAAGGATTGTTTTTTTGTTTGATGGAACTTGGGTCAGTTGAAGAGGTTGACACAGAGAATAATGGTACCAGATCTGAATTCAGTCTCAGCTTTAGTAGCAACAAAATATATCAATCGAATTTATATAGAACCAAATACCGTTGAAAGAAATTAGACATAATTGCTGAAAAAATAAATTATATGAGATAATTATTCACTCTACTTAGTCACATGACATGAAAAGCTGTGCCCTTTAGAGCAAGCACAGTTCCATGCAAAAATGTAGAGAGGTTTTCTCATCCCTTTTCCACATGCTTCTCACATTGTAGCAACCTTCCTTGAAACCATTCTACTCCCACAATTCCCCAGGTTCTTCTGGATTTTAAAGTCCATATCATGCTGTGGTCCTTCAGTCAGCTCCTGTGTCAGAAATTAGGGCCCTGCTCTGGACTCTTCTCTCATCACGTAACTATAATCAAATAAGTCCTATTAAGTCTACTTCCTTAAAAACTCTTAAAAATCTCTTTCTCCTCTTTATTTTCATTGCCTTTGGCACCATCTTATTCAGACACCATTATTATTACCTATAATGTTGAAAGTAACTCTTCAACAGTCCTGTTGCTTGCTTTATCCCATTGCTTCTTATATGACAAATGTGGCAATATTTAGCCTATTTGCAATACCTTCAAACGACCCTTGGTCCTGCCATCTAAGTAATCTATAAAATGACAAGATAAATATTGCTATGACCTCCATTGCCTAACACATATTTTCAATGTATATTGGGACAGCAGGGGGTGTGGAGTTGGGGAGGGATAACATGGGGAGAAATGCCAGATATAGGTAATGGGGAGGAAGGTAGCAAACCACACTGCCATGTGTGTCCCTATGCAACAATCTTACATATTCTTCACATGTACCCCAAAACCTAAAATGTAATTTAAAAAATGTCAAAGGATTTCATGACAAATGCTATATATTTTATTCTTGGGAGAGCCACAGGGTAAATTAGTTATAAAAAGCTATCTCTAGTAGAGGTAACTGTTAAAATGTGATACGCCTAATAACATCATAATCATGTGCTTATGAACAACTTTAAATGTACCTATTATGTTGAAGTATATTCAACCTATTGTCTCAGGTATATTGACCTAAAGAGAAAAGTCCAAACTCTTATGACATACTATTGTTCTGATCTCTTCTCTCACAGCTCCATCTTATTCCTGATGTTCCATCATATGATAATGAAATTCGAGAAAACAATATTTATGTTACTGGGGGTGTGGGCATTGAGGAAGCATGGCAAATGAGAGGGAGGTGGTAGAAAAATAATATTTATCATATGTCTCTAAGAAGAGACATTTATGGATTGAGATCCACTTAAAAGGGAAGAATGAAAAAAAAATCAAAACCAAAAACTCATCACCGTTCTCTGGAAGCAATGTACATTTAATTGTCTAACAATAACAAATTTCTCACAATTTCAGACATTAAATGTACAAGAAAGAGTTACGAAAGGAAGAGGTTAGGGCTATACATCAAAAAGTGAGTTGAGTTGAGGAAAATGCTTTGCTAGATTGAATCTTATATGTATGGTGTGTGTGTATATGTGTCTGTGTTTGTATGTGTGGTGGGACTTGAAAGACAAATTGGATTAGGGTAATATTTTAGTTCTGTGTTTAATTGTCTGAACAATAGGCTATTAATTTTGGATAGTCCCATATATCTCTCCTATGCTATCATCAAGAATGTCATTCTTTTTATTATAAAATTTTGTAGATCTCATTTGTCTTACATTTTCACAAATATAAAAAATACTTCTGATTCTCACTCTATAGTTCTGTGAACATTCAGAATAAACCTCCTTAGAATTACTTATGGAAAAGAAAAGAATATTCACTCTATCTTGTATATACAAAACCATGTTAACATTCTTTCTAGATATAGAACTGGAACTGGCTGTGTATGCTTTCAACTGTTATTCTGAACAAATTTAAGTAATTCTTTATTCTCAGCATATTGGCAACATAGAAATGCATTTTAGAGGTACAGAGGCACAGAGGGAAATTTGAGCAAAATGAATGTGCTAGATATTTCTGCACAGCTTCCAAAATTCATTGTTAGGTCAGGCTTCAAGGAGGGCAAAGGTCACATACTTCTCTTTTATATTGAAACAATCACAATATTATTTAAGTTTTTAGTAAAAATGATTTATTTTATTCCAAAAAAATTTTTAAGTAAGGAGTAGAATTTTTTCATGGTCTGTGAAATGAAGGTGGAACAGAATAGAAGGCCTCTTTGTCTCTTCTGTACATTGTCACCAAAGCAACCCAAAGTTTTATCCTGCCCGAAACATTTCTTATATATGCTTCTTACTGCTTAGCTTGAAACTGCACCTAGGAAGAATCTTTTGTTCTAAGCGCTGCCAAAACTTCCATCTTCCAGCAGTGACCTCAGTTTAGCACCTGTTCGTAAGATATGTTTGCACATCGTTGGTATGTTATAGTGACATATATGTTCTCATCTAGGAGATTGTCATAGAATTCAGAAGATGTTAACATTTTTCCATCTGTGTGTGTTAAAGTGACGTTTCCTGTTAATTTTGTTCTCTTGCTGAATTCTCCAAGCAAAAGCCTTCTGTGGGAGGCAGAATGATGTCATTATAGTCATAGCATAAAAATTTTCAACCTTTAGAATGAGACATATTGTGGCATATATTTTCCTACTTTTAAAAGCAGTGACAAAAACTTGGAGGATGATGATATCAATTTTATATTTTCAGGTGTGGGAGTTTCCAGGAGACTTTAGAATGACTCCAGGACTAATAGTTCTCCAAGCACATGGTTTTCCACTGTAGCCTTAGAAGAGGAAAGCCCATCTGTAGATACTTAGGTTTATGAGAACAATAGAGACTCTACTGTTTAATGTCAGAGGTATAGAGAGTTTGGCAGGCAGAACAATCTATCAGTGACTGCATTCGGAAAAAATTGGCTGTTTTTAGAATATTTGTCATGATTACATGATTTAAAAGTAAAATAAATTAGACTTTTGATTTCAACTCTGTGTTATTCAGAATTCTCCAGAGAAATGGAACCAATAAGAAATATATACAGGAAATGGCTCACATATTATGGTAGCTAAGAAGTCCCATGATCTGCTCTCTGTAAATTGGAGAACCAAGGTGTAATTCAGTCTAAATCCAAAGGCCTAAGACCCAGGGAAAATAATGGAATAATTCCTGATCTGAATCCAAAGGCCTGCCAACCAGTGGCTATAGTATCTGAAGGCAGGAGAAGATAGATGTCCCAGTTCAAGCAGAAAGAATAAATTTGTCCTTCTTCTACCTTCTTGTTCTTTTTGTGTCCTCCATGCATTGGATGATGCCTGTCCACATTGGTGAGGGCACCTTTTTTTTAAACTCAGTATATTTATCAAAATGCAAATCTCTTCCAGAAGCACCCTCACAGACATATCCAGAAGTAATTTTTATAACTATCTGGATATTCCTTACTCCAATCAAGTTGTCACATAAAATTAACCATCAGAAGTTTCAACATGTATAAAGCTTTTACTTTTTTTATACTTTTACTGGGTCCATTAGACAACTGAGGTTCCAGAATACACTGCTATCTTGAAATCTAGACAGACAGGTAAATGTGGAGCCATGCTCTCAATCTCCTTTCCTGGAGAAGAAGCCATTGGAGTCATAAGCTGACAAGAACACTCAAATGACAGTTTAAATTTATTTTTGGAGGCTGAGTATGGAGTGGCATGAGAATGAGAAATTCCTGGGAGCTGCAATCTTGGTGCTCAGCACCCCCAGCCCCCAAATCCTTTCTTGGGTTTTACTTGCAGGAACCACACTAAATTCACACCTTGAAAAGTCAAAAAATATCTTCTCTTGGTTCTGGTAGGAGAAGGGGAAAATTAGCCAGTATGAAATACTTCTAGCGTATTCGCCACAAAAAAAGCTTACTCTGTAACAGCAAGAATTTACCAGAGGCTTATCCACCTGATAACGAAGGCAGTCCTTCTACTTCAGCATCCTCTGGTCTTTCTGTAACATTTAAGGGGAAAACAATCTAATAACAGTAACTTGTGAAAGTTACAGTATATGTCAAAAAATCCACTATATGTCTGAAATTTAATCATAATACTGTAGAATGCTCTTCCTCCCTGATTCCTTACTTACCATGACATCAATAAGGATCCAGTACAATCATTTATTATTTCTCAAAGAGCTGTAAAATATACTTTATCTAAAGAGTTCTTAGGGATGCTACATACAACAGGGAAGACAAAACAAGGGCACTCTAGAACTCTGAATTCTCTGGCACCTACAACTACAACAAACAGTAAACACGGCCTTCCTCCTAGCCACATTATTATAAATCCCCACACTAAAGGCCTACTTACCTCGGTTCCTGATACCTACCTCATGCATCATATTTGACTTTCAACAAAAATATTACTAAACATAACAAAAGGCAAGAGAAAATACTCTGAAGACAAAACAAACATCAGATAAGACTCAGCTATGTCACAGATGTTGGAATCATTGAGGAATTTAAAATAACTGTGACTGATGTGTTCAGTATGCTGTAAAAAAAGGTAGAGGTAAAGGAACAAGGAAATATTTGAAGAAATAATGGCTATTTTCCAAAATTAATGGCACAAACCAAACCATAGATCTAGAAAGCGCAGATAACACTGAGAAGGATAAATACTAAAACATCTATTAAAATCAAACTTCAGTAAAAAAGGACAAAGTGAAAGTTTTGAAAGAAGTCAGCAGAGGAAAACAAAATAAAACTTATTTTTCAGGAAAAAGGCTAAGAATTATGGAAGATTTTCCTTCTAAAACTGTGTTATCAAAAAGACAGTGAAGTGAGATATTTAGTGTTGAAAGAAAAAGCAAAATGAAATCTAAAATTTTATATCCAGTGAAATTATTCTTCAAATTGTGGGCAAAGTAACAACTTTCTCAGACAAAAATTTGAGGAAATTTATCATCAATAAATCTTCCCTGCAAGTAATATTCTAAAAATTCTTTAGAGGGAAGGAAAATGATATCACTCAGAAACTCACATCTAAATAAAGAAAGAAAGAACTTCAGAAAAGGAAAATTAAAGCATTACATAAAATTAAAATATGTTATTTTCTTATTAACTATAAAAGTATCTGTCTATTTAGAATAATAGCAACAATGTATTCTGTGATTATAGTCCTTGGATAAGTTAAACAAATGACAGTAACATCATAGTGAATAGAAGCAGGAAATCAATGAAACTGAAAACAGAAAATAGAGAAAAATCAATGAAATCCAAAGCTGGTTTGGAATGATAAAATTGACAAACCTGTATGAAGGTTAACCAAGAAGAAATAGAGAATACAGAAATTCACAGTATCAGAAAGGAAAGAGGTATTATCTCTATTGGTCCCACGAATATCAAAAGAGTATTAAAGAAATATGAACAACTTTATGCTTCTTAAGTTGATACTTCATAAGAAATGGACCAATGCCTTGAAAAATACAAACTACTGAATGCATACAAGGAGACTACCATATTTGGATATACCTATGTATATTCAAGAAATTGAATCAATAATTAATAACCTTCCTAAATAGAAAGCACCAGGATTAGATAGGTTCACTTTAAGCAACATTTAAAAAATACAATAGAAATTGTAGATAAATAATATTTTTTATTAAATGTTTCCTAAATGTATTATTTCTCTTCCAAAAGACAGAAACAGTAGGAATATCTTCTAACTTGTTATTTGAGGCTGGTGCTATCCTAATACCAAAACCAGAAAAAGACCTAGTACAAATGAAGAAAACTAGAGCAATATCTCTCGTGAACATAGATGTAGAAATTCTTAACCTAATATTAGCAAATTTAATTCAACACCATTAAGAGAATGATAATAGTATCCCAGACTGATACAAAAATATTTGCAAATACATACATGGAAAAGACTTGTATCTAAAATACAGACATGACTCTTAAACTGTAATTCTTTAAAAAATCCAAATTTAAAAATAAAAAAATAAATTCATCAAAGAAGATATACAGATGGCAAATAGGTATATAAGAATAATCAATATCATTTATTATTAGAGAATTTCAAATTAGGGCAATAGTGAGATACTGCTCACACCTAGTAGAATGAGTAAAACTAAAAAAATACAAAAAGCTCCAACAATAACGAGTGGTGTTGAGGATGTGGAGCAGCAGGAACATTCATTCATTACATGTAGGAATGCAAAATGGTACAGCCAGTTTTGAAGACAGATAGTTTCTTATACTGCTAAACACAGTCTTACCACATGGTCCATCAATTGTTCTCTGAGATATTTGCCCAACTCTTTTACAAACTTATATTCACCCAAAAGCATACACATGAATGTTTATAAAATCTGTTTTCATTATCACCAGAACCTGGAAACCAGCAAGATATCCTTCAATAGGTGAATGAATAAACAAACTGTAGTATATTCATACAATGGAATATTACTTAGTGATACAAAGAAAAACACTATTAAATCATATGAAGATGTGAATGAATCTTAAATGCCTATTTTAGTGAAAGAAACCAGTCTGGAAAGCCTACATTCTACGATTCCGATTATATGAAATTCTGGAAAAGGCAAATAAATCTACAGACGGCAAAAAAATCAGTGATTGCAAGGAGGAAAGGGGAAAAATTGAATAGGTAAAGTACAGAGGATTTACAGTGTGGTAAAACTATTCAATACAATACTGCAATGCTGGATACATATTATACATTTGTCAAAATCCATACAAAAGTGCAGTATAAAAGTTTAATAATATATGCAAATTAAAAAATTCATTTAGACATTAAAAAAATTTATTTAGACATTTCAGATATTTCAAGATGAAATGCAATATATGACAAAAATTTGAGCTTATTGCAAATATATGAAACAACCACACTGAAGGTGTTGGGAGAGAAGGTTCTTACTTAAGAAATTTTGGAAATGAATGGAGTCTGAGACTATAGGCAAAAGAACTGTGCATAAGCACTATATGCTAGTTAATAAATGTTTTTCACATTAGTTAGCAATTTTGATACTGCTATACATTTATGCTGGAATTAAATAATTACATAAATGGATAGTGGACTGCAGGATCCACCTTTCATACTGTTGGAATGGGAATTTACAAATAAATGAAGGGAGGAGGCTAAGATTATCAATGTGGTAATTGATTTACATTGGAGACATCAGTTTAAGTCATGTTTAGCTAACTATAGATACAGGTGACAATGTTTATAGACATCTGTATGTATATGGATTAGAATGTACAGATTATTTCTTTGCTCTATTAGCTGAGAGTGCCTAAAAAATGACATTTTGTTGGAAAAGTGTACACTAAATACTCAGATCCAAGTTTCTAATGCAATTTTCCAATAAAAGAAAGCAGAGTTCCATAGGTAAATGACTGATTGTAGGTTTGGGGCTGGAAATTTGTAAGATGCACCTGGATCATCTTATAGCACCAAAAACATGACAGGGTTAAACATACACACACAAACACACAAACACATACCTACATAAACACACACTGGTGGGGGATCTGTCAAAGAGACATAGGATCCAATGAAAAGAGTCCTCAAAAAGCATGAATAGAATAATGAGCAAAGAAATAAAGTAGCATTGAATTTTAACCAAAATACAAAATAAATATGCATGAATCTTCACTTATTGAATAAAGAAATGGTGGAACAAAAACAAAACTTCCTTTCAGAAGAATATCAAATAATTTGTGTAGTTGCTTCACCCTCAAGAAGATAAGAGCACAATTCTCTAGTTTTAAAGTGAGGGCTATACATAGTGACTCCCTTTCAAAAGAATATAGTCAGAAAGGAATAAAATTAGCTGCTTTACAGTGGAGAAATTTCACAACTACTTCCTTAGTCAATGATCAAGGTCAACATCAACAGTGACAAATCATGTTGATAGTATGTGCCATTGACATGATGCAGTGAAAGTTGTACATCTATGGTCTTCTTCCCAAAAAGAAAACCTCAGTGTTTTGAAATGTGAGAAAGACATGAGATTTGGGAGGGGCCAGGAGTAGAATGATATGGTTTGGCTTTGCGTCCTGACCCAAATCTCACAAATTGTATCTTGACTGACAATCCCCATACGGCAAGGAACGGACCTGGTGGGAGGTGATTGAATCATTGGGTTGGTTCCCCTCCATGCTGTTCTTGTGATAGTGAGTGCATTCTCATTAAATCTAAAAGTGTAGTTTAAAAGTGTGTTGCACTTACCCCCTTGCTGTCTCTCTATACTGACACCATGTGAGATCTACCTTGCTTCCTCTTTCTCCAAGATTGTAAGTTTCCTGTGGCCCCTTAGTTATGCCTCCTGTTCAGTCTATGGAAATGTGAGTCATTAAACGTCTTTTATTTATAAATTACCCAGTCTCAGGTAGTTCTTTACAGCAGTGTAAAAATGGATTAATACAGAACATTGGTACCAAGAGAAGTGGGGTATTGTTATGAAGATAATTGAAAATGTGTAAATGATTTTGGAACTGGGTAATGGGCAGAGGTTGGAATAGTTGGGAGAGCTAAGAAGAAGACAAGAAGATGGGAAAGTTTTGAACATCCTAAAGACTTGTTGAATGATTTTGACCAAAATGCTGATAGTGATACAGATAATGCAGGCTGATGTGGTCTCAGATGGAGATGAGAAACTTACTGGTAACTAGAGCAAAGGTCACTTTTGCTATGCTTTAACAAAGAGACTGGTAGCATTTTGTGCCTGCCCTAGAGATCTGCAGAACTTTGAACTTGAGAGAGATGATTTAGGGTATCTGGTTAAGGAAGTGTCTAAGCAGCAAAGAGTTCAAGATGTGACATGGCTTTTTCTAAAAATGTGCATTCATATGCATAAAAAAAGAGATGGTGTGAAATTGGAACTTATGTTTAAGAGGAAGCAGAACACTGGAGAATTTGCAGGGAGACACCTGGTAGGAGGTGATTGGATCATGGAGGCAGTTTCCTCCCATGCTATTCTCAAGATAGTGAGTGAGTTCTCACGAGATCTAATGGTTTAAAAGTGTGTGGCAGTTCCCAAAATTGCTTTCTCTATATCCTGCCATCATGTAAGATGTGCCTTGTTTCCCTTTGCCTTCTGCCATTATTCTAAGTTTTCTGAGGCTACCCAGACATGCTTCCTGTTAAGCCTGCAGAGCTGTTAGCCAATTAAACCTTTTTTCTCATAAATTAACCAGTCTAAGGTAGTTATTTATCACAGTATGAAAATGGACTAAGACATTCAATTTGATAACAAGAAGTATATCAAACAAATCCCAATAGGCATTTTACAAAATACCTAATCCATGGTCCTCAAAATTGTCAAGGTCATCAAAACAAGATTACTCTGATAGCTGCCAAACTGTAGAGTAGCCTAAGGAGTCATAATAACTGAAGTAGTGTGATATCTTAGATGGGGTTTTGGAACAACAACAACAGCAAAATATTGAGTAAAAACTAAGGAAATCTAAATAAAATGTGGAATTTAGTTAAAAATAGTATATAAATATTAGCTCATTAGTTGTAATAATTGTACTATGCAAATGTAAGATCTTAATAATGGGGGCAACTAGAAAACAGTTTATGGAAAATCTCTGTTCTATCCTCATAATTTTCTGCAAAACTGAAAGTGTTTAACAATAAAATTTTATTAATAAAATATTACTTAATCCATATAGAATAGAAGAAAACCCTAAGAATAATTTCATAAATTAAAAGTATTACATCAAAACCCCAAAAATATATAAAAATAATTAAAATTTTTCTGGGAAATAAACACTTTCAGAACTAGTCATCTGTATAGAGGTGACAAAAATCTTTCCCATTTGTGTTCAATCTATCAAGATAAATGCAAGAATACATTTTTTTATATAATATTTCTGTCTTTTTTACTGTGTGATTTATATTTTTACCATCAGAAGTCTAAAATATTATTTCAAATAACATTTATCTTTATTATAAAATTAATATATATTCATTGTAGAACATTTTTAAAGTATCAAAAAGTATAAAGAAAAAATAACAATAATTCACAATTATACCAATCAGAGATAACAAGTTTTTAAGGTTTTAGTAGTTTATTTTCTAGCCATAACATTTTATTTTACTAAAATATTTAAAATGTTATACAATAAGCATTTCTATACTAATAGATAGTATTTAAAAGATTATCAGACCTCATTTAGTGAGTGTGTATGTGCCCTAGAGTTTGAGTACACTGTACCACTGGGCATATATTTTTGGGAAATGCAAATAAATTTACATATTATAATATTAGTGAGAAGCTATCATATAAATTATACCTACATAATGACATTTTGACTGAATGCGTTTGCTAGTATATCAAATAAAATAAATCAATTGAGTCTTAAAACTATCCTTACTGATTGACATCCTAGACTCAGAGTCACTTTGATTGAAAATCATTTTCACTTGTGAGGGCAATCATTCATTCAATAAATACTTGCAAACCTGTTACATGCAGGCACTATTCTAGGCCCCATATACAACAGCTAACCAAAGTGACACAGTTCCTGACTTCACAGAACTTACACTCTAGTGCAGTCAGGGGGAGGAAAATTACATGTGTTTGTGAGTAATATCATATAGTAATAAATGCTACTGAGAAAAATAAAGAGAGAAGTAGGATAGGGAATGAGTATGCATGGTCAAGGCAGAAGAATTGCTTTCTGATCATAGGATTTTGGGTGGTTAGATTTTCAGTATCTAGGACAGACCAGGGTATTTTATAATTACAGAGGAAACAACAAAATGATCAGCACAAAGTCAGGTTGGAAGTTTTGCAGGGTGGTAGTATGGAGGTCTTCTCATCAATACCGTAAATTCAAGAGCCTCTTTTAACTTCTGTCCTGGTGACATGAAGGAGGGGAAAAGAAACCATTTTAAAATATGCCAGAGCATTCTGTTTTTCTTAACAAGGAATCTCCTCAGGAAAATTTTTTTCCCTTTTAATCAGAGCCTTACCTGTTGGGGTTATGTCAGGACCTCACCGATCTTGGGGAAGGGAGATACCCAACATCATCCCCCTCTAGTGGTTCTCTTCCAATTAAGTAGGGTGAGGGTAAATTAAGAAGCATTTGGGAATTTTACAGCCCAGAGGTACAGGCAGGCTTATTAAGAGATTAAAACTTAATCATAAGACTACAGAGTCTATATGACTTTCACTACATTACTAAAAGCATATTTATCATGATTTCTTTTACTCAGTACATCATGCTAACCTTTCAAAAAAAAAAAGTACAAGGTAGACTAACAGGCAAAACAACACAGTTTATAACCAGTGAATAAAGTATCAGAACCAGAATCAGATGTGACAGGAATCTATTTAATTATCAGACCAAGCATTTTTTTTAAAAAAACTATAATAAATATGCTAGGAGATTTAATGAAAAAGTAGACAATGTGAAAGAAGAGATGAATGATATAAGCATAGAGATTGAAATTCTTTTTTTTTTTTAATTGTATTTTAGGTTTTGGGGTACATGTGAAGAACATGCAAGATTGTTGCATAGGTACACACGTGGCAGTGTGATTTGCTGCTTTCCTCCCCTTCACCTATATCTAGCTTTTCTTCCCATGCTCTCTCTCCCCACCTCCCACTGTCCCTCCCCTATTCCCCCCCCCAACAGACCCCTGTGTGTAGTGCTCCCCTCCCTATGTCCATGTGTTCTTATTGATCATCACCCGCCTATGAGTGAGAACATGCGGTGTTTGATTTTGTGTTCTTGTGTCAGTTTGCTGAGAATGATGGTTTCCAGGTTCATCCATGTCCCTACGACGGACACGAATTCATCGTTTTTGATGGCTGCATAATATTCCATGGTGTATATGTGCCACATTTTCCCTGTCCAGTCTATCATCTTCCATT
>CAUYLG010068100.1:0-104471 GCA_963573385.1 Cacajao melanocephalus
TTGGCTGTGGGCTCTACATAGTGTAAACATTTGTACATCTCTTTTAAAATGTTCATTTCAGAACGTGAAGTTACTCTTCAGGCATGTAGAGCAGTAACTTCACCTCCCACTTCTAAGCTATGTCTGTGTGTAATCCAAGTGTTTTGGGTAAGTGTTGTGGTGGTTCTGCTTGTCTTTTTTCGTGAGGGGGAGGTCGAGTGTTGTCGTCTACCTCCTGTAAGTTTCTTAGGAGACGTTAATAAGCTAATGCATTCCCTACCTCACCCCAATCAATTCCATTAGATTTTCCCCATACTGTGATGGGAAAAAATTATTTTCTTGTGATGGATTTTGAAGTACACCAAGCAGAATGATCTTGTGGAATTACACTGGCATGGGTCTGTATCTTAATTATACAACTACCTCAAAGTTTCACGCTTTCTTTCTGTAAAATGACATTAAGAACACTTACTTTTAAAGGGTAGAGTGAATGATAGAAGATTAAAGGAGCTGATATGCTTAACACAGCTAACAGTTTCTAATGCCTACTGGGCACTGAATATGTGCCTAGATGCTCTTCTTTAATCCACAGGCTGTCCTTCCCTATAAACACACACACACACACACACACACACACACACACATACACACACAACTGCACATGCACGTACATATCTTACTGTATTTCCTGATTCCAGAAGCATAGAAATTCAGGCTCACAAATATAAAATTAAATCATAAGTCCCCAAATTCCACAACATTCATGCTGGAAAAGGCCATAGAAATAATAGAATTTCAATTTTTTAAAATGAAGAAATTAAGAAAAAGAGGTTTAGTATGTCTACCCCAAAGACATAAAGCATTTTAGGGGCAATGATTATAGTAAACCCCAGGGCTCCTGACTGTCTTATTCACAGAAGAAACAACAGAGATGGCTTAGGCCACTGACTGCATTTGACAAGGCCCCTTAATGTTAACTTTCCTGACATCCTGCAAGTTAACATCAGGGCCCAGATCTGATGCCAGCAGTGTTACATGTAATACCCCAAGCTGCCTCAAGTCTTCTTTTCCCATATGGAGAAGAATTCTGCTTCATAGATGTGTCCTGCTCTAGAGCATCAGAAAGGGCAGACTTATAAGCGATAGCAGATAAAATGGCACTTGATGACACCCTCTCTCTTGTACCTCAGCCTTCATCGACTACATCCGCTATCACATTCAGGCTGAAGATGTACCTTTGCAAACCACTCCTGATTTCTGCAGCCCAAATGGGTAATTCTCTCTTCTGATTAACAAATTGTAATCTCACCCACCAAAATTAGCATCTCATTCTATATTTTTATTCTACTGCCAAATATCAGAGTCCTGTCTAATCTGCTTGATTGGTTCATTATTGGAGGAAACAGGCAATCTCATCCGTTTCCGTTTTATCTTCTGCAATTCTAGCATGCTGCTGACACAGAATAGACTCTTAGGAAATACTTATTCATTGCGTGGAGCTCTGAGTGTTTCTTTCCAAATGAATGGATTCATTAATTTATTCTTCACCCTTCTAAATGTAAATTCCACCAGGCCAAGAATTTGCTTGCTTGTTCACCACTGTAGTCTCAGTGCCTTCTAAAATAGTGGGTGGTACAGAATAGATACTCAATTAATAATGATTAAATAAGTAATTAATTAAACCACACCTTATTCTGCACCTTCTAAGTATCGTGCACTGTTTTAGTACTTACTTTTACCTGTAATGTTCTGAATTTCTGGTTTGTCCATCTCTTCTACTAGAGAGTGATTCACTCACTGATGGAAGGAATTGGCATACGGGAGGATGATTGACAACTGATTTTTGAATGACTGAATAATAAAAGGATCTGTAGAGCCCTACATCTGTTCTCCAGACACATACTCCACGCCTAAGGAGACAGACCCATAAATATGTAGTTATAGTGAATAGGCAATTTCCATAATACACATTGATGAAAAGGGATTGTGAAATACAGAGGAAGACCTTAGCCTTGCCTGAGTTTGTCAACAGAAAACATGATCTGTGACTTCTACTATGCAAAATAAACAGTTCTGCAAAACACTGTTTGCTCATTGAACGACTGAGAGGACTATGAGAGAAAAGAGAGGCGAATTTCACTAGAGTTGTACTCACCCTCAGCCACATCGTCATCCACGGTTAACTTAAGGCTTTTTCCCCTCCGCACCACCCGGACGGTGTGCCACTCATTGTCATTGAGCTTCTGCCCTGCATACAGGGTCTCTGGTCCTTTGCCTAAGGGTGGTAGTAAGTGCCCAAGTTAGAATCAATTCTCAAAGTAGTGCTCATCCATCAGAGCTGTCAAAACCACACTGGTGCACATGACCCGGCAGCATTCAAGGAATTATCTTCTACCCAAAGTCTAGTCAATTTTACTGAGCCAACAGGATTCTCTATAGGAGTCCCCAAACGCAAAAGTCTCAATTCAAACATAAAGGATAATGACACAGTAATGAAAGAAAGAAGTGCCTTCCTTTATCTTACATATAAGGATTTCAAACGCCAATGGCAGTAAGCAATCATTTACAGGAAGCTGTAGTTGGCGGTCATTCATCTCTCAAAGTCTTCGAATTCAGATGACTTTCTTGAAGACATAGGAAATTTACCATAATTTTTTTTTCCTTCAGAATAGTTTGGCCATTTAGGCATTATACACCAGTCTGGCTTTTAGAGAGTATCCACCAATAGGATGAGAAAACGACTCTGCAACACATACTGCCTTAACCTGACATTTCCATTAACACAGGGTCCTATGAGAAGTCACAACCACGGAAATCACAGTAGTAAGCATTACAACAGTAATAACGTCATGTTTTAAACCCCATCATAAATAATGCTCCTGAAGGGAATGTGAGGGCTCCCAGACTCTGCCCATTGTTCATCATTTTCCCATTGTTCATCAATTTCCCATTGTTCATCGTCCTCCAAAAGGATCCAAAGACCTAAAAATGGAAATGATGCGAAGTTCCAAACTTGAAAGTTTTTAGGACAAAAACATGACTAATAAAAAGTGCCACTAACTAGAGGACTAAAGCAAGTTGTCTCAAGAGATCCATCCTGTAGATGCTCAAGCTAAAGGTCAAGGGAACTCTATAAAGAATCAGGGGTAACAGGAATTGTACTTAGGGGCAAACGGTGTTAAGACAGAGATACATGGAGGCATTAAAACAATCCAATAAACAACGGGAGAAAATGACACATTATCTTAGGATGTAGATCATTATTGATCTGAAATGCAAATTTAAAAGACAAGGAAGATTGCAAAGAAGAAGACGGGCAAAGTTTGCTCTTTCTAGGAGGATTGCTGAGCTCATGAAGAAAGATGCTGATTAAATATTTTTGGATTAGTCAATCTATATGTGAAAAGCTTCATCCCTGAAAAGGACTAGGAAAAAAAATGATACAACATACAAGTGGCTAATATATCCCTATGGATATGATGCATGCATGTCAAATGGTTTGGAAAACCATATACTTGGCTCCACCATATGCTGAGCACAGGGCCAAGTGCACAGGAGCTTTAATGAGTGCTTGAATAATCAATGTCAACATAGATCTGTTTCTACAGTAACCATCGATTAGGGTCAATATATTTTTATCTAAATAATTTTGAAAGCTTTATTATGTAACTGTCACTAGCCACTCTCCTCCCTCCTCTACATCCAAGACTGAAGATATTTTATATGGGGGAATGTAAGTCTCCAGGTAATTTCAAACGACACCTTTTAATTTTGAGTAACTAGTATTTCTATTTCCTGCTGATTGTATGAGTTATGGTAGTAGTTCAAGTTTAGAGGAATTCTCCTCTTTAATAATAAATGGACTTTCAAAGTGAAAATGTTTCTTTTATTTACAATGTGCACAGCAAATAACTTATATTTAATAATTTTAAGAATGTACCCAATGCCCAAGTGCAACCCAAATTGACAAGAATCTTGAACATTTAGTAAGGAAACCTAAAGGACCAAAAGTACTGAAAATTAGGTAGTGATGCCATGAGAACAGCGAATCTTAGGAATAAAATAATTCTAAAATTAACCATCTTATTTTCAATCTCAGCTTCTCTTACTTTGTATGTTTATCTCAATATTACCTAAAATGTATGTATTATAACAGAATTTCCCCACATTTTCAACTCATTAGATGCCACTCTTCATTATCTTATTAAGTTCAGGCCTAAGATTGATGCAACAGTTGCCTTCACAACAACAAACAGTGAGGGCATTGAAAGAAAGTGGACCACATCATGTGGATACTTTATAACACGAACAGATGTTCTCAGAAAAAAACAAATCTGTCTTTGTTTTTTTATGTTTTTATCCTCTTTATTCCACATGCAAATGTTTTAATAAGAAAGAAAGAATTAAAGAAAGACATGGAGAATATTAGCTATGAAGGCAGAACTGCTACAAGTACGGGGTATTTAAAACATCTTCTATAAGGTGGCATCTGTTCTGTAGGCAATTTTTGTACATTGCTTAATTTTTTATGATTGGGGACAAGATAAGGGGAAAATGACTAACACAAACATAGTGGTTTGGGAACATTGCTTCATTCGTGTCGCAGCACCTACAGAGATGTAAAACGAGTTTTCCCTCAGTCCAGTGAGGCTAATGTTTGGAGGCACATCACATCTTATGATATCCTTGAGATATTCACATTTGGTCAGATTCAAACACAAATACTTAACTGTCCATTTAACTGTGAAACTTTGGAATGTGATGGTCAGTGAATAAAAGTGTATTTTAAAAACCCTGAAACTTCTCATGCCCTACTATTTAGTTACATTTGGTACCTCCAACAGTAACAATTCTTCTTATTCTTAGAGTAGAAAACAAATTCAGACCTATCTCACTAAAATGACATGGAATAGTATTTTATATTCATTTTCAAACAATAAATAAGTAAGACCCAGGGGGATTTTATAAAACTCTTGGCCTCTAGAAGTAGAGAGTCAATGGCATTTATCCTCGATCAAGTTAAAAGGTCAACTCATTCTACTAGAGGAAAAGTGATGTTTAAACTCAGCAGGAAATCTAGGCAAAGAGAGAGGAGGAGCGAATCTCATCAGTAGCCCAGGCACAAAAGTGAATTGATAAGTAATGCAAGAGGGAGACACAAGCTGAAGGTGGAAACATACAAACTGTTCTCTTTTCAAACTGGGATGATCTAGTCTAGGGATGACATTTTCTGGCCATTTAAGCAAAAAAACCCAGTGAAGTAGCATCAGTGAAACAATGAATATAAAGAGTTCTTCACGTAAGTAAAGGATGGTTCAGACAAAAAGAAGAAAACACCGAAATTTGAAATGAAAGTAGTGGGAACTTAAAAAAGAAATCTCAAAACCATCAGCTTTCCTGCATTTTTAATAACTAGGAAAATTATGATCTGCAACTGGGTACATATTAGATGTATGTATTACATGTCTTTTTCCTTCTTTCCTAGTTTAAGTAATAAATACTGATCACACACACAAAAAACCCTTTGATTCTCTTGAGGCTGCTTAAACTATCACTGACGGATCTAAGCAGAGAATACTAATAAATTACCTAACACTCCTTAGTTGAATTTCCCTGGTAATGATACCCATGCCTGGAATAAAGAAGCAAAAGATTTCTGGGATGCAGAACTTCATAAAAATAGAGTATTGAATTGTTTATTATTTTAGAGCAGAGAGCCTTTAATGAATCCCTTGGGTAATACCACCCAAAAGCTCATACAAGCTATCCTCACTGAAAACTCATTTAGCACCATTTCTTTGAGGTAAGGCTTTGTTTCACAGAAAACGGCCTAATACTCTGTTGAATGAGGGACACAGAACAAGATATCATGGATGAAATACACTGACTAGATTGTTTTTCTTGACCTATTCTAAAGTAATCCTATGGAAGCCTTATTTCTTTAAGAAGCCAGAACCAATAATGAAATCAAACTGAAACATTAGGAGATAACACATTGCTGATTGCTTGGAGGAAGATGATACTCAGATATTACCAGATTTTTCCCTCTTTTGGCAGACAGGAAATCGAAGTGTATGTATTTGAACATTACTAAAGGCACAGACCTTCACAAAGTGAACTTTGGGTTTTAATTATTTTTAACTTATTTCAGTTGTCTTAAAAACTAGACTGTTCATATTACATGAATTTGTTATTCCCCCCAGGAGCAATATAAGCAGCAAGCCTACAAGTTACCCCTGATATACATGTGTTTGTCAATGTATTTCTAGGACCTGACCAAACCAACTAAACCAGATGGTTTTGCTCATACGCAGGGAGTAGAAGTTCCTTCCATATGCCACAAAGCTCTGTTTCCAAAAGTGTATGAGGAACCATTGGAAACTTTTTTGCTTGGGTGGAGGTGGGGGAGGGAGGGGGTGATATCTGTATCATAATCACTTTGCTTTACCTGAACATCTTTCTATTTTTCAAGGAGGGAAATGAAACTGCAACTTGATTTCCCTTCAAACTATGTTTCACATGAACCAAAATTTCTACAATGCATAAAATACATGAAATTTACCCTCTTAGAAAGGCAGTGAAAGATGCATACATCTAATGATATGGTTAATAAATGCTTAAAATGACAAACTTTGTTAGATTTGAAGGACACCGAAGACGTGTAAAGAAAGAAAACTTACCTTTGCTTCCACCAGCACCTTTGGCTAGGCTAGCTGAGCTGTAACAAGCGTTGTACTAAGCCCATAGCACCACACATTGTATTAGGCATCCTCCCCAGACAAAACAGATTAGGCAAGTAAAAGCAGGGATGATAAGGGAAAAGAAAAGGACTGAAGGAAGAAGAAAAGGACAGAGAAGTAGGAAAAAGGCATTTTATGTTCTGTCCACAAAATTTCAGGTTCTCGTTGTTTTCTTTGGGTGTATAACCCAACAGAGATGGAGAAGGTGTTTTGTTTTGTTTTTACAAACTTAGTTTTAAAGCATTTATTTTCACTGGGAAAAAAAGACATTTTAGATCATAATTATTTTTAGAGCCAGTTTGGCAGAACATCTCAAATAGATCATTTCATTCTTACTGGAGTTCATAAGCTTCAGGAATAGCTGTCATACCTCCTACAACAGGTGTGGAAGGAGCAGGGAGCTTTCTTGAAGTCTTCTACTGAGAAGTCTCCCAGGGAGGTGTGAGAAAGACAAGCGACTCAGCTATTCAGACTGAGCACCCTCCAGGAGCCCCTGCTTCTAGTTAAAACCTACTAAAACACCACCAACATTTATCAGGCTTGAACAGGCAAACATACCATTGAGACTGCCACATGTAACAAGTTCAACTATGGACTACTCACCCCTTTCTCTGCGGCTCATCCTCTACTTCATTCTCCCAGGATACTAATAGAGTACCGTTACTCACCTCTGCCAGGGTTTTGCAGAGACAATCTATTCACATCTTTCACAAATGTTGAGCATCAGAATTCTGATGCTCTTTCTGATCCTCATTGTGGAGGATAAAAAGATAAACAAGACAGAACGAGTCCTGCCTTACACAGCTTACAGTCTACTTTGGGGTGAGAAAATCTGCAAGACAATATACAAATTAGGAAACATGAGATAATTTTAGATAGGGTTGAATTCTGTCAACCCTATCTAAAACAAGACAGGGTAATATGATGAAAAGTAGTTGAGGTGCGGAGTGAGATTGAGGATTGACTACTTTATGGAGTGAGGATTGAAGACTGGCTACTTTATCGAATTTCTAGGAAGGCCTCTTTGAGGTAACTTCTCTATTCTTGTCCTGAGCACCTGATTCGGTAGAAAGCTACTAAATGTGATGGTCAGAGAAGGCTTCTCCGAGAAGATGCATTTAGGAAGGAGCCAACTGTGTAAAGCTTGTGATGTAGGCAGAGGCCAGATCACGTGAAGTCCTGATGACATGGTACAGAAACTGAAAGCTGTTCAAAATCTGCTGGAAGCTCTTGGAAGGTTTTAAGCAAGGAGATTATATAATCTCAGTTATGTTTTGAAAATCACTCTGGTTGCTATAGGTATATTCTACCAAGAGTAAATAATGGAAATAAGGAGATCTCTTAGGAAGCTGTTAAAAGACAAGAGCTTACAATGATTTAGGCTAAAACTAGGAGAGAGTAGAAATGAAAAGTTGTAAAATTTGGGATGTATTTTAGAGGTGGAGTCAACAGGACTTGGAGATTGGTTTAGGAGGTGAATTGGTAGTAGGAGAAGTAAACAGATAAATCAGTGTTGATTCCTAGGTTTTGATCTGACAACCTAGGTAGATGAAAACAGCCTCATTGAAAAGGGAAAGATTCCAGAAAAAAAAAGTAAGACATGATTGATCCTACTAGCCAGAGAAGGTTACTTCTGGTATTGTGTCTTTCCCATGAGTCACACTTGATAACCAGCTCCTGGCAGCTTCCTGCTGCCAAGATGTGTGAATCAAAGTTCACTGCTTGCCTGATTTTTCATAGAATAGTGTTAATTTGTATCTCAGGCCACCACTATCTATTAATGATGCAGGATTGTTGAGTGTTGCTATTTTCCCACTCACCTCCCTCCTTCCCTTCCTTCCTTTTTTCCTTTCTTCCTTCTTTTCTCCCTTCCTTCCTTCCTTCCCTCTCTCTCTTTCTTCTTTTTGTCTTTCCTAAATGGTTTCCATTACGTACTCTAGCACATGCCTTAAGACTAGAACAAAGAGTGCCCCTAATATTACAAAGCAAACACTGGCAGCCCATTCATTCAATAGCATCTCTACATGGTGATCACAGTTCATCTTGGCTAAGAGAATGGAGCATCTCAATTTTGAAATGAAATGAAGCTGGGGCAGATATATCTCCAAAGAAACAAATGACTCCTCAAAAGATGAGATAGAATGTTGTCCCCAGTGTATTGCCAAACCTCTACCTTAAACCTCTACGTAAATTTACAGCAGTGCTCAGCTGTGGTAAGCTGAGGACAGGCTCAAGATTTCTTGTGATAATCTCTTTCCATGAAATCACTTTTCAAGAGATAAGGCAATTTTCTCAGGGCTAGGCAGGAAGATCCTTTTGTGGATATTCATTCTACTTTTGTTTTTAAAAAAACTTTAGAAAATACACTGGAACTTGCTCCACTTTTCTAATGGTATGATTAATACGAATTAGATTTCTTACAATGATTTTAGATGTTACAGTGCTTTTGAGTCTGATTTTATGATCTTACTGTTTAGCACTAAAGTCACAGATTTTGAAGCCGAAGGTGATTGAGCTAAAGAGATTCTAACCAGGATACACCATAAGACCTGCTCCCCTGACACTCCCTAATAAATTTCTAATTAAGTCTCTTTTCTTGTGAGTTGACCTTTTTGCCCTAGCATGCAGAAAAAATATATATCCAATTACGACTTGACAGGTCTAGTACATTAATATTAATTAATATTTTACTTTAAATAGGAATTAAGGAAGGCAAAATACAGCTAACATTCGTCTCCCTTTATTACTTTTATAACCTTTCTATCTGCAGCCATCCTTCCTCAGCCTTCCCTGACCCTCCCAGCTGAGAGTTCACTGCTTCAGTAATTCAATAGAAATTTTACTTTGCAAATGACCACTCTATTCCTTGTGTTGTAGCTTTCTTTAAAAAAAAATTCACTTCTATGCCCTTTGAGGTAGGATATACTACCTTGGTAATTCCCAACAACTAAGCATGGTATCTTGCACCAAGAAGGCACTCAATGTATTGGAAAAAAACTCAGCTGGGCGCAATGGCTCATGCCTATAATCCCAGCACTTTAGGAGGCCAAGACAGGCAGGTCACGAGGTCAGGAGTTCAAGACCACCATGGCCAACATTGTGAAACCACGTCTCTACTAAGTGGTGTGGTGGTGGGCTCCTGTAATCCCAGCTACTAGGGAGGCTGAGTCAGGAGAATCACTTGAACCTGGGAGGTGGAGGTTGCAGTGAGCCGAGACCACACTACCACACTCCAGCCTGGGCAACAGAGCAAGACTCCGTCTCAAAAAATAAAAATAAAAAATAAAATAAAAAATACAAAAAACTAGTGAGCAAATAAATAAAACTGAATAAATTAAATAAACAAATAAGTAGATGGGTTGAGGGGAAGAAAAGAAATGGAAAGAGAGCTGAAAATAAAAATACTGTATTTTAGCAATAGAATCAATTGAATCAATTCAGGAAAATTGTCCACATAGGAGTAAATATATATAATTGAATGAATATATATATATGTGTATATATATGTATATATGTATATATATGTGTATATATATAATTGAATAGATATAATTCAAATATAAGTAATTCATATATATATAATTGAATTATACATATTTACTACTATATAAGTGAATACATATATAAATGAATATTGTGTTTTAGCAATAGGACAGATTGAACTGATTCAAGAAAGGAGCCCATATAGTAGTAAATATATATAATTCAATTATATATAATTTAATATATACATATATAATTCAAATATATAATTCAATTATATATATTTACTACTATGTAAGTGAATACATAGAAATAAATGAATAAATAGAGAGTAAATTTATGGAGGATAGAGGGGGAGAAGGAAGGGAAGCAGAAGGATCTTGGCAGTAGAGTAAATTAGACAAATTTGAAGCTGAAAGATACCAGGAAGCAGATATGAATAAAGTCACTACTTTTCTTTACAATATATATTTTTCCTGGCCAGAAGAAAATGTAGCTTTCTGGGGAAGTGATAGGGGAATGAAAGTAACATGTATAAAGAAATACCAGTTGCTCTGCACACGTGATCTCATTTAGTTTTGTAGCATGCAGCTGATATATTATACTCCAGCTTTATGAATCAACAGGCAGAGCAAAGCTCTGTGACCTGTCAAGGTCATGCAGCTGTGGGGCTCAAACCCCAGTCAGTCTGTCTGCAAAATCCTTCCACTCTGGTTTGTTCTCACAGCTTCTCCATGTTTACATCACTGAGTTGTTCTGTCTCAGGTTTGAAAGAGGAATAGGGTGAGACTGGGTAAAGGGCATGGAGGATATGGGAGACTATTGCTAAATACGAAATAGAAAACCTAATTCTAGGAGGATAATCAAGAGTATAATCTGGCGTTTGTTTAAAGTGTTTGCAAGACGAGGGTACAGGCCTAGCATACAGAACCTATTAACAACAACAACAAAAAAAGTTAAATGTGTATATTGTAAATGAAAGTGAATATGAAAAATATCATCATATTTGTATGAGCTTGAAGCAGACTCTGCATCACATGCTGCCTGGCATTATCTTCTCTCAACCAACTCAGATTTCAGCCACTGCAGCAGGTGACAGTCACTGTGGGCTCAGACCAAATTTGATGGTTCCCCATGTCAAGCATGGCCAGCCCTTGGGCCCTCTCTAAAGCTAGGGTGCCTGCCCTGCCTGCAAGAAAGTGCAACCAAGAAATGGGAGTGGGGGCGAGAATACCTTAGGGGTAGCTACCAAAGAGTGGGGAGGGCGAGGGAGCTAATGGATAAATACTTCAACCTCCTATGTTTTAAGCAGACAATCCTGGGAGGCATTCACTGCACTGCCTTCATCTCTCTCGCCTATGCAGTGCTCACAGCAGGAATCTTGACAGTGGACACTCACACTGGTATTTCTTTCTGCACTGCTTACTCTCCCTGCTCCTTCACTCCTGCTTTTGGGGACAATATATACAGTATACTCCCAGACTAACTATCTCACCCAAGTCTTAGTCTCAGGCTTTGCTCTCAAGGGAACTCAAACTAAAATAACACCTACATAGCACTCAGTCATGTCCCATGCAGTAACTCAAATGTTATAGCAACTGCATGCGGTAGGTAATGTCAATTATCTAGGATGAGATTAAGAGGTTAAGTGACCTGCCCAAAGTCACAAGCTATTGAATTGTGAAATTAAATAAAGAATCCAGTCTTTCTGATTTCACAGATTGCTTCCCATTAACCTAGATAGCTGCCTGGAGTCCATGAAGTCCACAGAGTACAGGAGGCAGCAGTCTGCTGTCAGCACTCAGGGTAGACTGAGGGACCATGGTTGTAAATTACCAAAAACTGACCAGACTCCTGAGGTTGATGAGGAAGTGGCATAGGTCTCTAAGTGCAATCACACAGCTCTTCACTCTGAACCATGGAGGACTTTTGGGAACTCGAATTTGTTAATTTGTTTAATTCACTCTACTGCCAAGAATAAGGTTACCATCGTTCTTAAATAGCATAAGTCTATTCAAGTGAGAAGCTAAGAGATATGCTCTTGATACCCAAAGACCCTTCACGCTCTACCTACCATATTCTGGACAAATATCCAGTCTGGATGGGTCTTTATATTTATGTATAGATATAAAGATACAGTCATTGGATTTTAGAAGTATTCCAAGACAAAGAGCTCTGGGAATATGGCATTTTCAGATCAACCTCCATGGTGTCTGCAGCACCTCCTTCCTTCAATAGAAAGTACTAAATATAAGGTAAAAATGGAGAAGTGGGATATTTGCAGCCTCTTTCGCATGATAATTACAAGGCTTATTGGCTTATGAGCTTGATAGCATTAGCTGATCACCCACTGGGGACAGAGGTAGTTGTCACACAGAACAGGCTTACTTCTGGATAGCCTCTCTTATCCTCTTAACATCTGGTGTATGCAACTGCAACACCCAGGAGGCTAGACCAGCAGAACTATCACTCTATTCTGGTTCTTGTTAACTAAGATGATGAGATTTGTCCTTCCTAAAATAATATGTATGTAGGTTTGAAAAGTTGAGAAATTATAGCTCTCCATCTCACTAGAAATATCATCTTCTTATAGTCCACATAAATAAAACTTGCAAGACATGCACACAGAGAAAATAATTAAAACCAGAACCTCAACAAAAATAAATCAAGTGCTTTAATTCAAATGTGTTCATTTCTCCTTAGGTAAGACTTAAATGCAACCATCTCCTAATGCAGCATATGACGCATGCAAAACCAACTCTGTTGGCAAACAGGACTAATTTCCATGCACTGTCTTCACACTTTTGTGTAACAGTTTGGGCACAGCAAGGATGTAAAGCTCAGACGGCTGACTGCCTCCACCGTGCACCCTGAGTTCCTGATTAACTTCGGGGATCAAGCAGAGGAAACCTGTTCCTACCTAACAGAGTGAAATCGCCACCCCACTCTCAGACTGTATAAAGAAGGAGGGGTTTAATTTAAAAGTTGATGACCTACTAGACAGGCGTTGTGAAAGTTTCTGGGGTGTGAAGATGAAAAAGACACATTCACCGTTTTAAAGGCGTTCACAGTCTACTGGGGGAGTTGAACAAATAAAAACCAGTCATGTGGGAGAAAAGGTACAGAGCTGTCCACTAGGTACCCTGCTGGCGGGGCACTCAGGCCAACTGGAAATCATCAATTATCTGTTCCTCTTCATGTTCTTCATGCAGGATTACACAGATTCCATAAGGCATAGACTAAGACTTTTATTTCTGTATCTTCCTCAACTCTAAATAGTACTGTTCTTGGCAGGCACATTGGATTCTCAAATAAAAAATTAATGTCTTCACATACTTACGCAAGACTCTGTTAATAACAGACCACCAGACACCAGTCACCAGACACCATTCTAAGTGAGTTACCTATACTAACTTATTTAATACTCACATCAATCCCATAAAGTTTACTATGGTTTATTACATTATTTTTGACAATATTTGCCATTCTTTCCTATCAGCCTCTTCCTAACAGGTCTACCCTTTCAGGAGGGTTATATTTCCTGCCTTTTATGTCAGATATTTTGCATGACTTGCTTCAGAGCCAAGCAAATGTGAGCAGAAATAGCGTGAACCACTTAGGTCTGAGAGCCACCACATGGCCCTGCTAGCTCTCTTCCATTGGCCGTAAATCCAGGATGTGACAAATTAGAGCTGTGTCTTCAGGCAGGGTTCAGAAATGAAGAGGCATGAAAAAGCACTGCAGTAGAACTAGGATGAATATTAATGCCTGTGGGAAATAAAACTCTGCTCATTTAAGTCACTAGGATTCCAGGGAAGCATCTGTTACTGCAGCATAACTGAGCAGAGCTGACTAATGCATGGATCACATTACAAACACATTTTACCCTTGAGAAAACTGACACAGAAGGAAGTTCAGTCAGTTGCCTAATGTCACATAACCTAATTGCTGGGAATGAAACCCAGACAGCCTTGTTCCATTTTGTTTAACTATTACACTAAACAGCCTCCATTAGCTAAGAGATGCATGAGAGATAGCTAAGAGATGCGAAGACTAATCCTCATAGTGAAATATTTTCCACAGGCCCTACAGGGTAAAGAGTACAAAACTATTTTAAAAAAATACATATAGCAGATATGCCTTTACTTTCAAAGTGCACAGAAAATGAATCAAGGCAGAGAAACAAACAAAGCCAGATAAAATGAGGTAAGAAAGAAACATATACCAAAAATGATGAGAGAAAACAGATTAAGAGAAATTTTAACATTTGTCAAACTGCTCAGAGACAAATGCCTTTCCTGGAAAAAGTAAAACCCTTAATATTTTTATCTTTAAAATGCTGCCAGAATGCAAAACCTATGAAAGTGTTTAGATGCATGTAGTTTGGAAGCAATCTGGTTATTTTTGCAGCTAATAAAATAAAGACTTCTGTTTGTGATACATATAGGATGGGAAGTAACACACTTCACCCAGGGGGATGTCATTCGTATGCATAAAATAATTCTGTCATTTTAACTTCCAGATTTTTCAGAGCAGTTAAGTCCTAATCTAGGCTACTGGTTCTCGCATTAAAAACCACAAAAGAAACAACCGAATGATGTTAATAGTTTGAATTTCAGGGCTCTAGTCTCAGTATTTCTGATTCAGAAGATCTGGGACAGATTCTATGAAATGGTATTTTAACAAGATTCCTGATATTCCTGATGCAGGTGGTATTATTTTCCTAGGGATGCTGTAGCAAATTATCACACATCTAGTGGCTTATAACAAAAATATGTTCTCTTTCAGTTCTGGTCAGAAGTCTAAAATCAAGGTGTGAGCAGGTCCTAAAGGCTACACAGGAGAATCATTTTTGTCTCTTTCTAGTTTCTGGGGGTTTTCTGCAATCCTTGATATTCCTTGGCTTAGAAGCATCACTTCAGTCTCTTGTCTCTGTCTTCACATGGCCTTCCTTTGTATACTCTCTTCTGATAAGGACACCATCACAGGAATCAGGGACCACATAATCCAGTATGACCTCATCTTAACCAACTGCATGTGTGAAGACCCTATTTACAAATGAGGTCGCAATTCCGAGGTTCTGGGTAGACACTGAATTTTTAGGAAAAAATAGTTAACCCACTATACAGGTGTTTCTCAGACCACCTTTCTGAGAACAATAAAGAACAACCCTTCATTTTGCTAAAGTAAATCCTAGCTGGGTATGGTGGCTCATACCTGTAATCCCAGCACTTTGGGGGACCGAAGTGGGCAGATCACCTGAGGTTGGGAGTTCGAGACCAGCCTGACCAACATGGAGAAATCCCATCTCTACTAAAAATACAAAATTAGCTGGGCGTGGTGGCACATGCCTGTAATCCCAGCTACTCAAGAGGCTGAGGCAGGAGATTCACTTGAACCCAGGAGGCAGAGGATGAACTGCTTGAACTCAGAAGGTAGAGGGTAAACTGCTTGAACCCAGGAAGCAGAGAGTGAATCTCTTGAACCCAGGATGCAGTTAGACAAGATTGCACCATTGCACTTCAGCCTAGGCACCAAGAGCAAAACAACTCTGTGTAAAAAAAAAAAAAAAAAAAAAAAGGATCCTGAATCCCTGCACCTAGGGGAAAGAATTTCCCATTTCCATGACCATATAAGTACAACCCAGATCTGACTCCCAATCCAATGCTCTCTGCACTGTAAACTGGTGCCTGTAATTCTACCGGTGGCTTGAGTTTTTGTAGCCAGAAGTGAAAATATCATTCCCAGATAATTTTAGTCTACATCCCAGAAGAAATTAAGTGAAGAACTGCATCAGGCTCCACTCCATTAGCAAATTCAGTTTCCCAAAGTTGATGCTTCTGAAATTCCAGAGATTTGGCCAATCTTTATTTTCTACAGTTAGCTTCACTTCCCTCCTAACCCATCCTGTAACTCACAGGGAATCTGAAATGTCTCTCTCACCACCTGCTATCCTCTCACCCTTCGACACCCCCATCAGCATCCCTCATGGTTTATTTCATGCCGTTGTAAACTAATTCTTCAATTATCCACATCCCCAAACAGATTGGAGGCACCTTGAAAACCTGGTCTAAAATGCCCATATCTGTATTTATACACTCAGATGTTTGCTTAGTAAATACATGAAATCCCTTCTTTATAAGCTTAATCCAAAGTTTTGCTTCTGTTAGTAGAGTAAGAACCAAGAACCCCGCCACCTTGTCCAAGATTAAACTCTACTCTGACTCCACTTCCCATCCTTTTTCCATCATATATATATATATGTATATATATATATATACATATATATATATATATGTATATATATATATATATATTTTTTTTTTAATGGAGTCTCAATCCGTCATCCAGGCTAGAATGAATGCAGTGGCACAATCTTGTGATCTTGGCTCACTGTGCAACCTCCACCTCCCAGGTTCAAGTGGTTCTCCTTCCTCAGCCTCCCAAGTAACTGGGACTACAGCTACAGGCACATGCCACCATGCCCAGCTAATTTTTTGTATTTTTAGTAGAGACAGGTTTCACTGTGTAATCCAGGTGGTCTGGATCTGCTGACATCATGATCCACCTGTCTCGGCCTCCCAAAGTGCTGGGATTACAAGTGTGAGCCACTAGGCCCGGTGGAGATATTTCTTTTTTAACAGTGATCTTGCTTCCTTTCTTCAGACTTTTCCTATTAGCTTTCTTTAGGCACCTTCAAATTTCACCTCACTCACTGAATCCCTCCTCAGGACCCTGCCTCTTTCCCTTGCTTTCTCCGTTCATCTTAACAGTTTAGAGTGTCCTACCACGGTGGTCCTCTCCCCACCAGACTTCGAAGAACCTCTCCATTACTGCTGCTGAGCCCAGGTTCCTCTGCCCTCCAAGCCCTCCCCACCAACCTTTCGGCAGCTAGTTATTTTCCCTGCTGTTCTATCTGGTTAATAATATGCAAATCGCCAAGCATAAGGAACTTTTTCCAGTCCTCTTTATCACCATTAAGCTTCAGCAGCCACTCCTATCTTCAGTGTCTCATGGCTGTCTCATGGTTTTCCCACATGTATGAACTTCCATGAGCAACCTCTCCTCACTGCCTCTTCCCTTGTCTACTGCTTAATTCCGGGGCTCCCCAAAGTTCCAGCATCTCATTTCCTTCTCTACACATCTGTTGCTCCTTGAACTATCATCATATGACTTCAATTTAATTTTTGATTTGTCTTTATTTCTTTCCTCAGCTCTGTTTTTCTATTTTAAATTTTGTCTAGGGTATCTGTCAGACATCTCCTATTTTCCCAGCCCTCCTTCTCTTCTAATATCTCTCTTAAGGTCATCCCCTCAAAATATTACTTTTTTTTTTGTTTCTTTCCCTTTTTTAACTACAGTATAATAATTGCACCTATTTACAGGGTACACAAAGATGTTTTGATACATATATATTGATCAGATATATATTTATCATCTCAAATATTTATCATATATTTGTTTGAGGAACATTTAATATGTAATATGTTCCTTCTAGCTATTTGAAACTATATTTTATTATTAGCTATAATCATCCTGCAGCTCTCTAGAGCCTAGTCTTATTTTTTCTATCTAGCTGTAATTTTCTATCTTTTATCAAAATTTCTCCCTGCCCCCATTTCCCTGCTCCCCTTTCCAGCCTCTAGTATCCTCTGTTCTCTGTTTTATTTCTATGAGATCAAATTTTCTGTTCCTTTCTATATGTTCCTAGTACTAATCCCCCATTATAATATATTAGGCAAATTTTTAGGTCCCAACTCTACATGAATAAATCATTTCAAATACATATTTCAATGAACTTTTTAATTTCTGTTTTTCCAAATCTTTCATGTCTGACATGTGAGCTCTAGATACTTTTCAGCTCTGAAACACTCACTGTGGCTCCCAAAGCTGAAGGTAAAGGCTCAGTGTCAAGATAGGAAGAGTTAAGAGTCAGACACAGGGCTTCTGAAGGTTATAGGTAAGACTAGGGTGAATCAAGAACTGGACTTTGGAAGGTTGGTAAGAAGCAGGTTGGTGGAGAGGAAGAAAGGGAAGTACTTAGGAGGTTTGAAGGATGTATGGCGAATCCATACTTGAAGGGAAGAACTCTGTGGTCTATATTCTGTTAGGGTGACTCTTCTTATGCTGGCTCCAGAGCCTACACTCTGAGCTACTATGCCATATTGGCTCCCCACCACACTTTCCACTAAGATGACCTGTCATCTCCAACCCAACATTGGTCTACTGTGGTCAGCACACAATCTCACAGTTCTGTCTACTCTCTGGCCTAGAAGCAAGCTTTTTGAGATCTTGTAAGATTCTAAATGATGACTCTTCTCTACACCCCTTGTGCTAATGGTGGTTCTTTTTAAATACAAGCACTGAAATAGGGTCCTTCCCACTTCAGAGGTTATCCGGGCAATCCCAAAGATGGCATAGGGGTGCTAGAGAGAACGGCTGTGGAAGAACAGTGGGGATAATGAAGCATAAAGTCATTGCTAGACTTTCTACTGGGGCTTAAGATTTAATCCTCAGAATACTGGGAAGTAAGCATTGTTATGCCATTATACAGATGACAGCAGAAAGAAACAGGGATGTGAAGTTATCTTGGTCAAGGGTAAACAGCTAATAAATAGAGCCAAAGCCAGACTTATCTGATTTATAAAACCTGCCTTCTGGATGGATGATGAACGTGTGAGTGCTGGGTAGGACTCCAGATCAGACCTCCATAATCAGTGATGCTTCTGAGGGAGCAGGAGTGAAGGTTTGGGGAAAACAAACTGGTAGAGGAACTAGAAGTGCTTCTTGAAACTGATACTTAGACTGGGTAAGAATGGGGGTGTCTGGCTGAGACAGCAGGGGAATTTCGAGAAGCCACATGAGTAAGGACAGGTGAATCCCTGCTGGTCCTAGATCATGCCACTGGAGGAGGGGACATTTGTATATTGGGATAGTTGATTATGCAGTGAGCTTATACTGACTGGGATCAGCCCATAATGTCTGTGAGAATTCAATGTTCCCCACTTAGATGCAGGGTGGGTCATCCTGGTCTCAATAACCTGACTTTCTACTTCTCATTGATTTTGAGGTGATGCTGGCTCTGAACTCTACAAGGCCAGGGATTGTGTCTATTTTTTTTTTTTTTCAGAATCTAGTCCAAGGCCTAGACATGGTAGTTACTTGTCATGCATTTACATGAACATATTTAAATGCAGCTTATGAACATTAAAATTCAAATTGTGAATTGACCACCATCCCCTAACACAGAAACAGGGAGAAAATGTGGTTATGTGCTTATTACAACGAACTATCCTGTTTGAGGCTACATATGCTCCTACTGAATCATAATCCCAGCTACCATTTATGCAGGGTTGTAATCTGATCCAGTTCCCTTGGGACCAGTGGGAGACAAGTTTGAATTCATAGCTTGATACACATTAGGTGTCCAACAGATCAGCACTGCTTTCTGCTATTAATAATTTACAAAAACATGGTTAAGTGATTTATAAAAATCTAGTAATGGGAGTATATGGTAGTTGGAGAAAAACATTCAAGGGAAGAAATGAGGGGAAAGTATCCCATATAAACTGAATTTCTTTTTTTTTTTTTTTCTTTTTTTGAGATGAAGTTTCACTCTCATTGCCCAGGCTGGAGTTCAATGGCACAATCTTGGCTCACTGCAACCTCCACCTCCCGGTTCCAGCAACTCTCCTGCCTCGGCCTTCCAAATAGCTGGTATTACAGGCATGCACCACCACACCTGGCTAATTGTTTGTATTTAGTAGAGACAGGGTTTCACCATGTTGGTCAGGCTGGTCTGGAACTCCTGACCTCAGGTGATCCACCTGCCTCGGCCTCCCAAAGTGCTGGGATTACAGGCATGAGTCACCATGCCCGGCCATAAACTGAATTTCTAAATGACAATTATAAAAGTAATTCTATTCAAGGAACAAATGTCTGCCAAATTGTTATACAATTACACTTATTTGTTATAAATACTCATTAACTCAACAACTCATCAAATATTTACTGCTTATTTATAACACAGTGGACATTGACTAGTGGCTGGAGATAAAAGGAGAAACATATTATGATCCCTGGATCAAAGTTACTTACAGTCTAATGGAGTAGAAAGTGATATAAAAATGTAAGACATTGTTTTAAGTGCTTTAAAACTAGTATGTATTCTTTACATTATACCTAGGAACACAGAGAAAGAGAGAAGATATTTGGGAGTGTATGTGTGTCTGTACACATGCACATTTTGGTCTGAGTTTGGGGTTAGGAAGATAGAGGTGTATAGATATGTATACCCTGTATAGATATTAAGAGAGCATGCAAGTTCAGTGAATGTTGAGTAGTTCCATGTGGTAGGGAAGTAGACGGCATTTTTATGAGAGGTGGGAAATGAGTCTTAAAAAGGTAGCCAGGAGAAGATTGTAAGAACCTGCTTATAAGAACCTGCTGTGCTGAAAACTTTATATTTTATATTCTAGACCAAAAAGAACTATTAAAATATCTTAAATAGGCTATAATATGTCTTTGCTCCATTATTTAAGATTATTCAATTTTGTTATAGCAAGCAACAAAAATCTGGATACAACTTATAGAATGGGTTAAAGTATAGGAAGCAAACTGATCATCTCTGAGACCAGTGAGACATACAGAAAATAAAAAGAGCACCTGTGTGTTGAACACAGATAAAAAGGATGAAACAAGAGAGTTACTTGCCCATAGAAAGGGATGAAAGTACAGAGGAAATCTTAAATATTTGTAAAGCTCAGATCATGTCTGGTTGACACCTGTCATCCCTAAATTGGTCAACCCATTGGTGACACCCATTTTGGTCCCATCCTGGCCTCACATTTGCTCTGGTTGATACATAGAGACAAAAGATATATCTGGTCACCAGGCTAACTGGCAAGTGATAGCTATGGCCAGACGTACTTGCCCTTGTGTCTCTCCGGTAGGGCAATAGTGTAATAGTAGTACCAGTGTTTCTAAGCTGTTGTATCCCTTTCTTAATCTCAGCTCTGGCTCTCGTAACTACTTCATCAGCAGGGAAGGCTGATATGGCAGAGAGCAAACCAAGGCAGATGAACATTGTGTAACCAAGGTAGATGAATATTGTATAACCCAGGATTCAGATATGGTAGGTTTTCTATCCCACTTGCACACTCTCCTGTGCTCATTAACCCAATCTCTTTACCCTTGATTTATGCTTAAAATGTACTTTAAATTGATTTAATAAACAATTTCTAATTTCACATCTTAGCTTGGTCTATGAACCTTTTCATTCCATGACCTCTGCGGCAGCCCATTTGAATGTAGTTGGAGGGTCAAGGTGATTTTCTGCATGCCGCTGGGAATAACGGGGTCAGATTATTGTCTTAGAAAAATCACTCTGGACCTTTAAATATAAAGTCTACATGGCCGGGGAATGGGTCTGGAAATAGAGGGACCAATTCCTGACTTCCTCTTACAGCCAAAGATATGCAACATATATTTCAAAAAGAAGGTTTACACAAGATTTAGAAGCTCCAATGACACAGAAGAGAAAATGTCCTGAAGAACCAAATTCTTGACTGTTAAACTAAGACAAACTCAACTTTCAAAAGTTTACAAAGTCAGTGCAAAAACCGCCTAGAGGGGAAAAAAAATCCTAAAGTCAAATTAAAAAAAGATTGAGATTTCTCCACATCCACGTAGGATTATCCAAGCTTCCTGGTGCATTGATTGTGTCAGGAGGGTTTGCAGAGATAATAGCCCACCATGATTACAACATAATTCTATAATCTCTCATGTGGCCCAATAGGGTGCCCCTAAGACTGAAGCCAGGAAACTAAAAACACCAGCTAAAGGAAATAGCTGAACGATCATGCAAATGCCTCACAAGAAGTAGAGAGCCAGCAGGGTGTGAGAAAGAACACAGGATTCTGAGTGAGTCAAACATGGCTTCAAATTTCTTCTCCAGTAGGTACTAGAGGTGTGACTTTGGACAGACACCTAAATATATCTCAACCTCAGTCTCTCCAAGTAACAAAATGAAAAGACTAATAATCACTTTAATCAAGGGGATATGGTGAGGCATAAATGAGCTAACATAGAGAATGTGTCAAGCACAGGCTCTCCTCTTATTCCTCCTTCCCGTATTTAGTTCCATGAGGATTAACAAATGAATGACTAGCAACTCATATCATGGCTATTCCAACAGCCTACCTGGATGCCAATAAGAATTACTTGTTTAAATGTAACTGCTTTCTCTGTTTCTTCTGTTTCTGGCTTATACCAATGTTAAAGACATAGTCCTTTAAGCAACTTAATGCTAGTAGGTTGCTAAGGCAACTTCCCTAGAAATAAGCACGGCCAGCATTGGGTCACTTGAATTTAAAGCAGTCAGGTTTTTGAGAAGCACCAGTAAATTTTCCTTTCAAGGGAACATTGTCCAACCATAAGTTGTGAAATGTTTTAAGCAGCCTACATATTCCTGTAATAGTAAACTCAACCTTAAAACCACCATGTGAAGGCAGTGTCACTTACACAGTACTAAGAAATGGAGAATTTCCTGGTGATAGCTTCCATTTCAAAGTCTATCATATTCTCATTAAACATCCTTCTAATTTTTTCCTGCATTTCTTTTTAAAAATGATGATTTTGTACCTAACTAAATACACTCTATTACTGTTAGATTTTTGAAATGCAGAACAGAAATTTGGGAAGGCAAATTATATAATGTTCAATTTAGAAGGGGAATTTACCCAAAACAAGAACACTGCCAATAATACTTACTTGTCCAAAAAAAAATGTCAAATAAAAAAAGGTTGTGATTTCTCCACTTCCACATAGGATTATTCAACCTTCCTGGTGCACTGACAGTGTATATTCCATTTTCTTTTCCAGAAATTGAAAAAGATGTATTAAAATATTCACAAAAATACAACTGAAGAACAAAAAATAATAATGAGCTTGATGGTTTTACCCTAGCTGATACATTTCCACTGAAAAATGACAGAGTTTGTAATTTCAATCCCTAAGTAACGCCTTTTCTGTGCTCCCATACAGAATTAGCGCATAACTTTACGAGGACTCATTTTGCCGAGACGAAGACATGGAGAGTGCACATCTGCCCTTTGGGCAACCCTAGTTTGTTATCTGCAGCCAGGCAAGGAGCGCTGAGGCACAGGAAAAAGGGGGGCCACAAGGGCCGCAGGAGCGGGTGTGCAGGGCATGGGAAGAGACCCATCTCAGTATAAGCAGCTTCCTTCAGGGAAACCTGTCCTGGCAGAGTGCCATCCTGGTAGAGTGCCATGCTGGCAGCTGCCCTTGCCTAAGGAGAAGGTTGGCGAGAACTCGTGAGGATTCTCTGCCAGAATACCAGGGAGTTGACAGAGTTTGAGGTGTCTGGTTGGGCAGGAGACCAAGAAGTTGGGTTGGGGAAGGAGGTGGTGAAGGAGGAAAAGGCTCCAGATGTCATTCGAGTGAGTGGCCCCTATAGTACCAGCTTCACCAACACATGGTCCCAGCACCGCTATAAGAAGTGAGGGCTCTTGCTCTTGAGGAGCACAATTTTCCCACTACTGCTTATAGGACTGTTTGAACAGGGGAGCCCCTACTGCTTCAAAGAGGGATGCAATATTTAGAAAAGCAACGTATTTTAGCACCAGAGGCATCACCAACAGCTAGGATGGGATATGTACATTTACATACCACTAACATACTGCCTGAATAAGTTTAGGTACTACCAAAATATTTATAGACTGAGCCTGTAAAATGGAGATCAGAGAGACTCTATATATTTTTTTATCTTTTATCTTTTTTTTTTTTTTTTTTTTTTATAAAGATTTTAAATCTTTTTCCCAGGCTGGAATGCATGGCACAATCTTGGCTCACTACAACCTCTGCCTCTTGGGTTCAAGAGATTCTCCTGCCTCAGCCTCCCAAGTAGCTGGGATTATGGATGCCTGCCACCACACCCAACTAATTTTTCTATTTTTAGTAGAGACGGGGTTTCACCATGTTGGCCAGGCTGGTCTCAAACTCCTGAACTAAGGTGATACACCCGCCTTGGCCTCCCAAAGTGCTGAGATTACAGGCATGAGCCACCATGCCCAGATGAGAGATTGTAGTCATTTAAAAGGTGCCTTGAACATGATTAAGTCCAGCCATCCTGTCTTTGATGAGAGACCAAAGGCATGAAAAGGTTAAGATTCTCAGAACTAGCAATGGAGTGACAATCCTGAACTGTGGAATTTACTTCAATGATCTCTATCAAGACACAAGTAACTCTTCAGGCTAACCATGGCTGAGACTACAGGAACACCTGATGCTCAATGTTTTCCATGTGTTCTTTTAAATTGAAGTACACTGACCTATGATAAACTGCACATATTTAAGGTGTACAATTTTATAAGCTTTGATATATGAGTAGACCTATTAAAACATCAACACAATCAAGATAAGAAACATACACTTTATCCTCAGAAGTTTTCTCATGGCTCTTTGTAATTCCCTTCCTCTCCCTGTTCCTCAAGCAGCCAGGCATCTGTTTTCTGTCACTAGACATTAGTTTGCACTTTTTAGATTTATATAAATGAAACCATATAATATGTACTCTCTTTTTTCTGGCATCTTTTATTGTGAAAATCATTCTTTTTTTCCCATAGTTCCTTGGTGAGTTCCAATAAATGGTTATTTATGAAAAGAGGTGGTGGGGAATATTTCTCCTGCTGATTGTAGTTTACAGGTCCCTACTTAAGTTCTAGGGCCCATATGCATAACTCCTGTGCTATTCCACACGCAGCAGAGGTAACTGAAGGCAAAATATAACCAATACTCAGAAGAAGAACCACAGTGGGATGGTGTGTGTGTTTGTGTGCATTGGGGAGGAGAGGGATTATGAGCTGTGAAGTGAGAGCTAAGGTAGGAAACATAGATGGACTGTATGTAATGCTAACGAATTGGACATTGTCCTGTGAGCAGTGATGAATCTTTGGAAAGCTGAATTTAAAAGAACATGAAGTGGATTCCATGAAGACCAGAACAGAAAAAGTACAGAAAGTCCATTGAACTTACTTAGGAAAGAGGCAAATCAATCCTGAATTCAAAATGCTCTATAGCAGAGAGAAATGAATGAAAGGTATGAATAGAAGAGACGGTTGAGGGGACCCCCTGAATGACGGGAATGGAGGGTGAAGGGACAGAGTTGAGGATCGCTTACAGTTTTCCAGCCTGGAGAACTTGGTGTTGCTACTTAATTTAGATGAAACAAAGAAAAGAAAAGCTGGGTTAGAGAAAGAAACACCTATTGGCTCTATTTTAAACATCCTGAGTTTGAGGTGGTAGGAGAAAACAGATAATCCTTCGTATCTGACAGGTCCACATCTGTGGATTCAACCAGCTCTGGATTTAAAATATTCCCAAAATCTTGCCTCTGTACTAAACACATGCAGAATTTTCCCCTTGTCATTATTCCCTAAACAGTAACAACTATGTACATAGCATTTTCATTGTATTATAAGTAATCTAGAGATGATTTTACAGCATGTGAGAGGATGAGCATAGGTTATATGCAAATACTATGTCATTTTGTCAGGGACTTGAGCAACCTCAAATTTTGGTTCCTTTGAAGTCCTGGAACCAATCCCCTGGAAATACCAAGGGATGGCTATAAACATGGAAATGACTAGCAGATACTCAGAAATGTGGACCTAGAATTCCAGAGCCAGATCCAGCGGGTTGAGGCTGCATAATACATCTTCACATACATATATCCATAGCCCTTTGAGTCAAATAAATTGGGTTTTCCTTGATCACTGTCATCTACGAACTACTACAATCTCCCAGTGACATAATGAGCTGAGACTATGATGTCATGCACGCTATGTTTGATGTTTTTCAAATTCTAGTCATAATTCAGTGCCAGAAATTGATAAGGCACTGTAGCCCCTAAGCCACAGTGACCTACTCAACCTCTCCCACATGCCTAGGAGCCATTTCCATCGGCCCAGGGAGGCACAGGGAGGTGAGTGAACACATAAGCCCACTGTCTTTTTCTTCTTCTTCTTCTTTTTTTTTTTTTTTTTGAGATGGAGTTTCACTCTTGTTGCCCAGCCTGGAGTGCAATGGCATGACCTCGGCTTACCGCAACCTCTGCCTCCCGGCTTCAAGCGATTCTCCTGCCTCAGCCTCCTGAGTAGTGGGGATTACAGGTATACGCCACCATACCTTCCTAATTTTTTGTATTTTTAGTAGAGACGGGGTTTCTTCATGTTAGTCAGGCTGGTCTCAAACTCCTGACCTTGTGATGCACCCGCCTCGGCCTCCCAAAGTGCTAGCATTACAGGCTTAAGCCACTGTGCCTGGCCTTTTCTCTTCTTAAACAGCACCCTTGGGTATCACCAACAGGGAGACCTGTTGCTGCTGGCTGAGGCACCTGGAATAAAGGCTTTGGTACAAGAGTTGGAGCTGCCGTGGTTTGTGAATCTTTCCAGCAATCTGCCTTCCTCCTGGGAAATAGCACTCTTTCTGGACCCACAGGGGAGACCTGAAAATGCTTTAGAGCATCATGTGTGCCAGGACGTCCCCTGGGTTCTCTTCATCCATGTCTTCTTCTGGTCACGCTTAGGCGTCTGACTGAGCGGGAGGCATTACCTGGGAAATTGACAGTTTCCTTTAATGAAAGTTTGGAAAGCTCTTGTGTTTAAAAATACCTCACGGCATATAAAGAATAAGACTTAACAGAAATAGACTACTGAAAGACGATAAATTTAGCAGGATCTCTATTCTAGAGCCAGAAGTTCAGTGTTTTAGTTTTGGGTTTTTTTATTGTTGTTTTCTTGTTCTCTGGTGCCCTCCTGTGTTCTGTTCTCAAATAACACTCAATTTACAAGACCCAACTGAGGTAAGCTCAAAGAACAGTAACTCTTTGATAGCATCAAAGGAGTATATTACAATAACCCACAGGCTTCAGTATATTTCAACAAATGCATTTTCATATCAACAGTAGGTATTTACAAACAGCTGAAGATGGGTGGGTACCAGAAGCTGGGGTGGTTGGGTGTAAGGAGTGGGGAGATGTTGGTCAAGGGACATGTATTTTCAGTTAGACAGGAGAAATAATTTCAAGAGCTCTATTGTACAGCCTGGAGACTATAGTTAATGATGATATACTGCATTTTTGAAAAATGCTCAGAGTGGGTGTTAAATGTTCTCACCACAAAGGCGGTAACTGGGAAGTAATGCATTTGTTAATTAGCTAAATTTAACCATTTCATTACGTGTGTTTGTGTGTTTTGAAGTGTCGATAACAAAATGGTTAAATCTAGCTTTGTAAATTATGATTGAATTAGCTGCATTTAACCATTTCATTATTGACACTTCAAAGCATCATGTTGTGTAGTATAAATACATGCAAGTTTATGTCAATGAAAAACTAAATTTGAAATAAAAGAGAAACTTTACCATTAAAAGCAGTTGCAGACAACTGCCAGTGTTTAGCACATTGTCTGCCAGAAGGCAGATGTTCAGAAAAATATCTGTCAAATAACTGAAGGTCACTTAGCCACAGTGTTAAAGTAGGAACTATATCATGCTTACTGAAATATTCTATTATAGAAAATTCATAGAGAACTGCTAAATTGCTATGTTATCTTGGGTTATATTTACATATACTTCATAAGTTTAAACAATAACCATAAGAAAAGAGCCTAACGTTTATATTTTCACGCATTCCTCTATTCAAATATTTATTGACCTCCAACTATGAGCCATATTCTGTTTCAAGTGCCAGAAAATAAAAAAGGATGACTTTGCTCCTGCCCTGAGGAAACACACAATCTAGTGTTGGAGGCAGAGAATTAATCCCTTTATTTCAGTACTAAGTGAAACCTGCCATGTGAGACACGCATTTGGTGTCATAAACTCATGAAAGAGGAACAGATGATGTAAATGGTGTTTTGTGCAAAATTTCAACTGCAAACATTAAACTGTCTATGAGCTGTCTACTTGCCCGACACCTAGATTTTGATCCCTACAGTGTGTGTTGTTATGTCATATTTGTATAATTCAACAACTCTAAGAACTCTGACTAGAACACAGAAGTTACCCTGGATTTTTAATAGATTCCCTGAAGTCCTCTTTATGTTGGGTTCTACCTCATTGAACAATCACAAATATATATAAGGCTGGAAGTGATATATGAAAAATACCCCATTCCTTCTCCTAATTATTAGAAAGGTATACCTCAAGGCTAAGAATTAATGGCATCCACTCTATGCTTGTCTGCCTCCATCCTATAGCACAAACACATTGCAAAGTCCAAACCCCACTACTCTGCTACATTTCACAAACGTGCCCACTCCTTTTTCCCACCCTTAAGACGTTTGTCTAATTCCCTGTGGCTTTATGTTTCGATTGTCATAGCATTCTTTTTGCAGGAGTTGTGTCATTCATTGATTTGGAATATTATATACAATGCAATTAGACCCTGATCCCATATCTGCTATTTCAACTGTGATTATTAAACCTCATTCTGGAGAATTTCTTCTAGATTAAACACAAAAATTGGACCACTTGCCAACAGGTCCTCCAGCTAACTAAAATCTAAGGCCATAACCTATCATTTCCTTACTCACTTGTGCTTACTAGCACCCGACACAGAAAAATGAGAGTTCAAAAATATTATTGAGTTTGACCTGATTGAAGTGCTGACTACAAACTTTCCACCAGCCAGTGCCACAGAGTCGAACTCCCCCGCACCCCCTTCTATCCAATTCCCAAGCTCACACTCTGTAGTCTAGCCAAATGGTTTCCTTGGCTTTAGCAACATAATTTATCTTTGCTTCCAAAAATTGGCTAGTATACTTCAGTGTTCCTAAGGCAATCTCTTGTCATCTAATTGCAATATTACATTCCTTGCCCCTTTGGTACTATAACTCAACCTCAGGTCTTCTGGGCTATTTTCACTAAGACAGCATGATCTGTAGCAAAGAGAACAGCTTTTTTGCAGAGTTAAGTATTGAACTTTTGTTCTAGTTCTACTTCTGCCCTTTTAGGTAAGGCACTTGACACTAAGTGTATGATTCTCAGGGTCCTCATCTGTAAAATGGGATGATTGGTCCCACGGCACAGAAGCCTGCAGCAAGCATTCAATAAATGCTAGTTTCTTTTCCTTACTTCATCTCTCATAAAAGCCACCTATTTTTTTTAATGTGGCATCACAAAGTCCTATCATTATTGTCTAGAAATTATGTCCTTGTTTTTATTTTATTTTATTTTTGAGACAGAGTCTCGCTTTGTTGCCAGGCGCCAGGCTGGAGTGCAGTGGTGTGATCTCGGCTCATTGCAATCTCCACCTCCTGGGTTCAAGCAATTCTCCTGCCTCAGCCTCCTGAGTAGCTGGGACTACAGGCACGCGCCACCATGCCCAGCTAATTTTTGTATTTTTAGTAGAGACGGGGTTTCACCCTTTTGGCCAGGATGATCTCGATCTCTTGACCTCGTGATCCGCCCGCCTCAGCCTCCCAAAGTGTTGGGATTACAAGGGTGAGCCACCGCGCCCAGCCTTGTTTTTATTTTTATTATTTTCTAATCTCTTATTTCATCATTAAGACAGAGAACACTATTGCTGGTAGGATGATATTTTAGGCCCTCAAATGCTACTGATTCTTTAGACCTCTACCTGCCCCCCACCCAACCAACTTGCTTCCCAAATCCCATGCTATAACCCCAAGGTCTTGACTTATTTGAACAAAAATATTATTAGCTCTGTATCCAAATAATCTGATAAATTACAAGGGTTGATTAATGCTGCCTTATAGTGAAGGATATTTAGAAAAAAATAGACAAATTATATATGTTGTGAATCAATGAAAGGATAAAAGCCAAAACTCTGAGTACATGATTCTTGATTATGACTTATTCATTGTATATCATTGATCTTGCTCAGGAAAACACTTTCCTTTTACTGTTTTAAATATCAGGTCATCCAGATGCCTCTACCCTTTTCTTCTTTATAGCCAAAGTTTGTGTGTATGAATTACCTTGGTTTCATACCATTTCCTGTGCAATGAGCAAAAAGAAAATTCTAAGTACTACATGCCCTGGAGCTCTGTGACTATATACAGAGAGAACCACCAAGACTTCTTGCTTTCAGAGGTAGATGCACCTAGAAGAGTGCTCACTACACCTTTCCACCTGTCACCACTACAGCATGGCATGATGGAAACAGCCTTGGGGAAAGAAAGTTGGATTCAAACGCTGGCTCCCCACTTAGCAGCTGCATGCCTTCGTGAAGTGACATACATTCTTTGAGCACCAGGTTCCTCATCTGTAAAGCCACCTTCAGTGCAGATAGAAGTTTATAAAAATCCCCTTCTTTCTTTCTTCCCTGCTTTAGCTGAGGTGAATTATTTGCCTGCCTTGGTGCAGCAATAGCACTTTGTGCTATAATTCATCTGTTTACGTGTCTATCTCTCCCACCAGACTTGAGAGTAGAAACCAAATCGTATTTGTCTTAATCATAACAGACACTTAACAAATGCTTGTTAGAATCCTCCTTCTTAACATACCATATTATATTTAGGCAACAATGCTGCTAACTGAATTTTTTAAAATTTTAGCAAAGCCACAGAAAACCATTTACTTGTCACCTTAGTGTGCCAGGAACATGAATTTTCTTGTTAATCCACTTCACTTCTGTTTCATGATACTCTCTCTCAGCATCCTCATCAGATCATTTACTGAGGCATAGGAAGCCTGGCTTTTTACCTTACAAACTTCATTCTTAACATCAATACGTCTCCTCCACTGACATAGGTCTATTACTTACAGGCCAGCAGGGAACTCGAAGAGCTTTAAGCTCAAAGAGTTTTAACAGGTATAAAAAAAGTTGCCAGAATTTTTACACCCTGCAGTTATCTACAGCTGTTCATGCCATCTATTTAAAGAAGTTTTAAGGTAGGCTGACATTAATAATAATAATAATGAAAGCTAACATTTATTGAAAACTTACAATGGTCTGGGAGCACTTGACAGGTACTATTTCAGTTAAGCTTCCCCAAAAAATATCATGTAGCTTTATTATCTTACCTCCCTTAGACATGAGAAAATTGAAGTAACAAAATGTTTAATCATTTCCTTAAATTGAAAAACTGTATATAATGGTCTTTTCTTTCCATATTTAGTACGTCCTTCAGGAGCCCTTGTAAGGAAGATCTGGTGATAACAAATTCCCTCCACATGGCTTGTCTAAATACCATTCGATCCAGCAATCCCATTACTGGGTATATACCTGAAGGAATATAAATCATCCTATTATAAAGACACATGCATGTGTATGTTCATTGTAGTACTGTAAAATAGTAAAGTCATGGAATCAACTCAAATGCCCAATAATGATAGACTTGATAAAGCAAATGTGGTATGTATACACCATGGAATACTATGCAGCCATAAAAAAAATGAGATCATGCCCTTTACAGGAACATGGATAGAGCTGGAGGCCATTATCCTTAGCAAACTAATGCAGAAACAGAAAACTGAATACTGCATGTTCTCACTTATAAGTGGGAGCTAAGTGATGAGAACACATGAATAAATAGAGGGGAATAACACACACTGGGGCCTTTCAATGAGTAGAGGGTGAGAGGAAGAAGAGGATCAGGAAAAATAATTAATCGGTACTAGGCTTAATTCTTGGGTGATGACATAATCTGTGTAACAAACCCCCACGACACAAGTTTACCTATATAACAAACTTGCACATGTACCCCTGAACTGAAAATAAAAATTAAATTAAAAAAAAATCCCTGTAAGTAATGAAGTCAGAATTTGCTGGAGGAAATCCTGCTCTGAAATCTGTAACTATCTTTGCCTGGGATTCCTCTTAAAAGAAGACCCTGAGACGAGGATTTGGGAGCAGGTCATTTATTTGGGAGAAGATCCCAGAGAGTAGGTTGAGGAAGTGGGGCAGTGAGACAGAGAAGGGAGGAAACCTGGTTAACGACCCCACTATTGCTGTGGACAACTGGGATTTGATACTACCAGGAAGCCTCCAAGAGAGTGTGGAATACATCTGAGAATCATCTCCAAGGGGCAAGGAAGCTGTAGTATTTATCTACGAATTCCAGCCCTCATGCCTTGAGCATAGCCAGATAAGCTCCCCCAGGCAGAGGACTCCCTCAAGTATAGCGACTCAGGCAGGCATTCATTTGCAAACTGTCCACAAGAGACCTTGAGATAGGCTGAGACATATGGAAATGACACTAATTATGGTGCCTTAACCACTACACTGTCCTTTGTGGGGAACAACCCACAAAGATGAGCCAGGGCAAGCTTAAGTTTGCATGCATCCAAGAAATAACTCAAGTTTTCTCTCATATAGGTAAGCCTGTTTGCAAAGTACCTATGAAATCAATATTATAATGATCTTGATCTTATAGAGGAGGCAGAGAAAGCTTAAATAACTCACATAGGATCATAAAATGCATGAGCAGCATAGGTAAAATACAGACCCGGAAATTCTACTCAAGAGCCAAAACCCTCAACACTGTATGAAGTAATGGTGAGTACCATGTAGTGAAACATTTGCAGAAGCCGCCAGCGTTGTTTTGGCCGAGGTCAGCATTCACTTTCTTCCCTGCCCTCCCTGGTGCACTATGAGGCTGAGGCTGCTGTGGTTGCCACTGTCACTGCACTCTCTAATTGCAGGAGAAACATTCCTTCCTTTTTGCTCAGAGGAACCCCTCCTCCTTATGATTGCTCCCCAAGGCAGCCTCAGGATTTCCAAGTTACAGAATGTCCTGTAGCACTAGGAATCGTGATCTTGAGTGTCATGGGGAAAAGCATTGTCAGAGGCAGCTGGAATGTGGGCTCCACAAGGAAAGACTGAGTCTACCCTGTTGATCAGCACCCAACAGAGTACTTGGCATATAGTCAGAATTCTGGGGAAAATTTTTTTTTTTTTTCTTTTGAGATAGGGTCTTACTCCAACACTCAGGCTGGAGTGTAGTGGCACAATCATGACTCACTGCAGCCTCAACCTCCTGGGCTCAAGAGATCCTCCCACTTCAGCCTTCAGAGTAGCTGGGACTACTGGCACACGTCACCATGCTTGGCATATATATATATATATATATATATATATATATATATATTAACCACTACACTGTCTTGTGTGGGGAGAAAACCTACAAAGATGATTGATGCAGGACAAGCTTAAGTTTGCATGCATCAAAGAAATAACTCAAGTTTCTCTCATATAGGTAATCCTGTCTGCAAAGTACCTATGAAATCAATACTATAATGATCTCAACCTTATAGAAGAGGCACAGAAAGCTTAAATATATATATATATATATATATATATATATATATATATATAATTTATGGAATATTCCAGAAATATACGAGAAAGACCACATTCACGTAACTGTTACTACAGGATATTTTTACAGTTGTTCCATTTTTAATTATTGTTTATTACTCTGCCTAATTTATAAATTAAATTTTATCATAGGTGTATGTAGGAAAAACACAGTGTATATAGGGTCTGGTGCTGTCTGTGGTTTCAGGCACCCACTGGGGGTCTTAGAAGGTGTCTCTCATGCATAGGTGAGAACTACTGTACCTCTTAAAAAGAACACTTAATTTGGAGTCAAAAAGAGGTAGGTTCCAATTTCAACTTTTCCACTTACTCTGTGGTCTGGAGAGTTTCCTCAGCTGTAAAAGGGGAATTATAACAACTGTAATAATTATAATTTTTTATGTTTATTAAATACTCCCTATGTAAACAAAATACTTCAATGAGTTTTACATAATATAATTAACCCATTAATCCTTTCTACAATGAGTGACTAATTATTATGCCCTTTTCAGAGATGAAGAAGCCGATTTCTGGAGTGTATATTTCTCCTTAAGGTCACACAGCTAGGAAATGGAGGAGTCGCTGCGGGTAACAGTGGTGCTACTCCCCTCCTTGGAAGGCTTTATGAGGACTGGCCTCCTACTTAGCATATACAGATGGCTCCATGTGGAAGCTGTGAATCATCTCATTGGTTCAGCCCTTTTCAAAGACTATATTTAAATTCTGGAGGTAATTTAAGATCATTTCCCAGGATTCAGTGTACCTAGTCCCTTTGTCAACTCTAATTGGCAGGTTCCTTTCAGAGGGGTCACCTGTGTTGACACAGGGAAGGTTTGGCAAAAACACCAATCCAGAATAGAAGTAAAAGAGCTGCACCATCACGTTTAACTATTATGTTTTCGCATTATTTTCCTCGTTTCACATATGTGTCAATAAACTCCCTATGCACGTGTGAATCTCGAAGTATACCATGGCAAATGCAGTCTTATAAGTCAAAAGCTGAGCTTTTATTTTCTTTGTATCACTGTTCATACAAGAAGAACATAATAAACCTTCTCAATAGCCCACTGCACCTAGGGAATACATTGTTTCTCACTAGAAAGCACTGCAAATATTTACTTCATTTTGTAGCTATTTCTGCTCTAAACTCTATAGGTCGCTTAAAAACTGATTTCTAGACAGATTTTCACAGCTTATGGGAATATTACCTCTCTTTGTTGAAATATTTCCTCATTTAAAAAACAGCCTAATGGATCCAGAAATGACTGAGACCTTGTCAGAATGCTCAAATGAGTCAGCTGATTGTAAACACAGCTCTCTGTCTAATGAAGTCTGAAGTTAAACGTTGAGTCTTCTTGTTTGCCATTGCTACTGGAATTATAAAGATGAAGCTGTGCCAGAATTTCATGCTTGTGAATACTCACACTCAGCTCTGGACTCTTTGGGAAGGGTACTCTTGTTCCTCTGCAGAAGGTTGACAAAAACAATCAGAACTGTGTGGCTCAGTCCCCCCTATTTCTGAGACTCAATTTATTTGAAGCTTCTAGGGTCTGAACAATCTCTTTCGGATTGCCTATCAGCAGCATCTGATTTTAACAAGAGTCATTTCACTTCTAGAAATTATATTAAGTCCTATTCTCTAGCCTGAAAACTTTTAAAATCCAAATCTTTAGACTTTATGGGATGACATATTTAACTGTGTTACTTTTTTTAATTACTATGCTAAAATTTTTTAGGTAAGACTGCTAAGAAAGGGAATGGTTTGTTATCACCAAGAAGATGGTGTAATAATTTTTTGAACACAGCTTGTGTGCACTGGAAATATTCCTTCTATTCTGACAATAGGCCATGAAGAAAACTGGAAGAGTGGAGGCTCTGTAATAAGATGGGCCTGGTTCAAATCCTGGCATCTGTATCTTCTATTAGTGGGAACTTGGGGATGTCTCTAATCATCTCTTCTTCATTTAAAAAAAAAGGGCTGATAATACTTATATGGTTGTCTGGGGGTTATCGGATTTGCATATAAACTACTTAGCATAAAACCTGGCACTCATTAAGTCCACAATAATTGCTTGCTACTATACTCACACGTATTAAAGATCTTTCTTTTTTTTTTTTTTGAGATGGAGTTTTGCCCTTGTGGCCCAAGCTGGAGTGCAATGGCACAATTTCGGCTCACTGCAACCTCCGCCTCCCAGGGTCAAGCGATTCTCTTGCCTCAGCCTCCTAAGTAGGTGGGATTACAATCATACGCCACCATGCCCAGCTAATTTTTTGTATTTAGTAGAGACGGGGTATCACCATGTTGGTCAGGCTGGTCTCAAACTCCAGACCTAAGGTGATCCACCTGCCTCAGCCTCCCAAAGTGCGGAGATCACAGGTATGAGATACCACACCTGCCCATATTAAAGGTCTTAATAAGGAATCTCAAAAAATACCTTAGAATAGCTTTACAGAAATATGGGACAATTAGATAGATTATCAAAGGGTTAAAGAAGAAAAGTCAAAAAGAGCAGGTTAAGGAATTAATATCAACCCAGTTGGAAGATTATAGTAGCATTCCTACTCTAATAGTAATTTCTGCCCAAGGCTGCCAGGAACATTAAGCAATATAAAGCTTATAAGAGCCTTAGCACAGTATCCGGTAAACAATAAACGCTTAGGCACATTCACAGAGCAAATAACTGAAGGAAGGAAACTTAGCAAAGCAAGATCTCCACTAAAGATCCCGGATGTTCTTCTACCTCTTGGCATTTCCTTAATGCCTCAATTCTCTTCTATGTTGCAAGAGCAGGAGCATTGATTAGAAAGTGGCATCCTTGTGCACCTGTTCACTAATATACAAAATAGCACATCAAAGCCTTTCTCTCTAAGTGAAATCTCAGCCTCTGTGGGATGCCACTAAAACGTGAAACAACCCAAATCCTTCAAAAGCCTTAAAAGAAGATCAGAGGGCAGTTTGCCAACCTCCTTTTTTCATTTCTATGCCATTACATTTACTGCATCTAACATACTCAAACCTTCAAAGCAGCTCTTCGGAAGATAAACTACCTCATTCAACATCAAGAACAGGAAATATAAAAATGTATTATTTCTCTCTCTCTCTTTCTCTTTCTGTAGCTAGTCTGAGGGCAAAGAGATGTACACCAAAGGTGTTAGCAGGATGTTCAACATCTTTCACTGGGTCAAGCAATAGGGTGTGCTCAACCTTGAGAAGGTGCTTGTTGGCTGGAGGCAGCACTCAAGGTCAAAGGCTATTCCTCGGAGGAGATTCTCAGAGAAAGAGAGGTCCAGACGAACCTGACCCCCTGTCCCTGGAAAGTCACATACTACCTAGGCAGCAATCATCACATCAACAGTAAATGAAGCAGACTGGAGCAAGACTGAGACACCTTTCCCACAAGACGAAGACACCACTTAGTGAAAACCCATAGGCAAAAATGCTGCTGTGACAATGTCTGCAAAACTTCCATTCACGTAAAAGACACTAAATAACACTATTATTGGCTCAGTGCGGTGGCTCACACCTGTAATCCCAGCACTTTGGGAAGCCAAGGCAGGTGGATCACGAGGTCAGGAGTTCAAGACCAGCCTGGCTAACATGGTGAAACCCCGTCTCTACTAAAACTACAAAAATTAGCCGGTGTGTACCCGTAATCCCAGCTACTCAGGAGGTTGAGGCAGGAGAATCACTTGAACCCAGGAAGTGGAGGTTGCAGTAAGCCAAGATTGTGCCACTGCACTCCAGCCTGGGTGACAGACCAAGCCTCCATCAAAAAAAGAAAAAGAACACTATTATTTTTTAAATTTTATTTTATTTTAGGGTCTGGGATACATATGCAGGACGTGCACGTTGGTTACATAGGTAAACACGTGCCATGGTGGTTTGCTGCACCCACCTATCCACCCATCACCTAGATATTAAGCCACCCATACATTAGCTGTTTATTCTGATGCTCTCCCTTCCCCCATCTCCACCACAGGCCCCACTGTGTGTTGTTCCCCTCCCTGTGTCCATGTGTTCTCATTGTTTGGCTCCCACTGATGAGTGAGAACATGTGGTGTTTGGTTTTCTATTCCTGAAGAACACTATTATTTACTGGAGAAGTCAGCTGAATAATAATATATCATATTCAAAGTCCCTTACACCATCTGCATCTAAATTGAATGAAGGCCGATAAACAGCATAAACTTGATCTGACAAACACAGGCATCTTTCACATATTCTGATACACACTTTTTTTTGTTTTGTGACCTTACCCTCAAAATAGGAAAGATAATTTAGAAACTATAACAATAATTCAAGAAGTTCTCAAAGAAAGATTTTAAGATAAGAACTGTATTCTATGCTAATTATATTCTGGGAAGTTCAAAATGCTTGAATCACACATTGGAGGATCTTGTTTTACTCACAAGGTTGGTCCAACTGGACTGAATCTCATTATGACAATTAATGTTTTAACAGAGGAATGTGTTCACTCAAAAGGTATAGAATATCCATATAGGAAATAAAATATTCTAGATGCACTCTTTCTTACTTAGAGAAAAGAAAACTTCAATGTTCTTACATGCTGTGGTCATATGGAAAGAAAGTTATTTGTAACTTAAGTGAAATCTTCAGGGTTACAACTTCAGCAGCACTAAATAACTTCCTACTTAAAGATGTGGAGAACTCAAAGAGGATGAGATAAACGAGAATAAAAGGACTATGATGTGGACATTTCTGACAAATGTTTGTTTAAGGATTTTTTAAGGAAGTGGTTAAGGAGATTTTAAGATTTCTGCAAGAAACTCATACTACAAATCTCCTAAATGCAAAATTCAAAGAACAAAGAAAGCAATATCAAATAATCCCTTATGTAACTAGTATAAACTTAGTAATTCATTGATTTATATGTTTGTCTAGGAATTTAAAAATTCATATATCCATTAACCCATGTGGCCATCATTTTATCCATGTATTTTTGTTTCTTCCACCTAGTACCCTATCCTGTGCTTTGATAAGAAAAATATGCCAACCTTTGACCATCACCATGTCAAAAAGATGAGATTTAAAGTGATTTAGCACATTAAAAATTCAGTGTTGACTTCTCCAGTTTTCCTGTCCATTCTACACCCAGCACCTCCTTCCTCCTCCCAGTTAGTGTACTAATTGATGTTATTCACATATAGAGATAAATGCTTCTGTGAATAAAGTCCATGTTTTATTTATCTTTGTTTCAGTTTTATAAACTTCTCTAGACTGATCTTTCTTTCAGTGAAGTTGCCTAACTTGAAGATGCATGAGGACAAGGACTGTGTCTACTCCATTTACTACAGTATCCCCTGTGCCTTGCACCAAGCTTAGCACGTGGCTGTATGTAGTATAACGGAAAGAAAAAATCTTTCTCTCAAGTTCCTGGCACAAAGCTCCTAAAATTTTCTGAATGTATGGTCTTTTGAGATCCCTAATGACATAACTCATCGGGGAGAAAAGGGTAGCTTTTTACTTTAGGATGGGGACTGGTTATAGGAAAAATTACTGAATTAGAGGAACGGAACTTCTAGTCCCAGTCCCTGACCTCTGGGTTGAAAAGAGGGGCTGGAGACTGAGTTCCACCACCAATGGGCAATGTATAATCAATCACATCTACCTCCGTGAAGCCTGGACAGAAAACTCTAGAAGATGGGGTTTGAGGATCTTCCAGGTTGGTGAACATATCAGCATGCCGGCAGGACAGTGTGCCCAGAGAGGACATCTAAGCTCTGGACCCTCTACCTAATATTTTGTGTAACACATCTCTTCAATTTGGCTGTTCCTAAATTGAATCCTTTATAATAAACCAATAATTGCAAATAAAGAACATATCTTGGTTCTGTGAGTGGTTCTACTGAATTATGGAAACTGAGAGATGGAGGAGGTCATGAGAACCCCTAATGTGTAGACAGGTGCACAAAACTGTGGGTAGCCTGGGCACTCCTTGTACTGCTGGTGTCTGGAGTAGCAGAAGTCTTATGAGACTGACCTCTTACCCTGTGGAATCTGTGCTAACTCCAGGTAGTATCGGGATTGAATGAAATTGTTGGGCACCCAGTTGGTGTCAGAGAATTGAAGAAGCGGTTGTCAGAAAAAAACACAGTGTTCAGTGCTTTCAATTGAATAAATCACTGATTGAATAAGTGATTGAATACAGACAATCAAATTTATACCTTTTTCCATTAAAAATGAAATACAAATTTCCAGTATTTTCAGGCATGTTGTAAGATTTTACTTCCCACTGTTTTGGTATTTGGTGTAACCACTGACTTGCTTTATCAACGTGACTTGTATCACGTCTGGGCAGAAGTGTTAGGGACCACTGCCCGGTTCACCAGTCTGTCTTTTCCTCTACCATGTGGCCAGCCAGGTTCTAGATTGTGGCTGCTCCGGCCTCTCAGTGTAGCACAACATGAGACAGAGCTCCAGGTACACCAAAGATAGGATGTAAGGTGGATGAGAAGTAACCTTTGTTGTTTTAAGCTATAAGACATGGTGGTTGTTACCACAAAAGATCCTAAGCTATGCTAACTGGTACAGAAAATTTCAACTTCTTTATTTCATCTTTTCAGTGTAGAATGCTATGCTGCAAATAATTAGAAGTGTACATTGCCATTTTCAATGAATGGCATACCTTCAAATTGAGTAAATTAGATGATGAATATGACATACTTAGCACCGTGACTGAAATGTAGTAAGTGCTTAATAAAATAAGTTATTATTACTAACAGTGTCAATTTTGAAAGCTTCAAATAAAAATTGTGTAATATGTCAATTGATAGAAAAATTATATTTTTAAAGAGATTCTAATGAGCATTATAGTAATAAGGTCAAATAAGTTACGTTCAATATGTGCTCATATATACGACCTCAAACAAGTCACTTAACCTCTTCAATTTGTTTGGTCATCCACAAAACATACACTAGAAAATCTCCATTGTGAAAATCAAATGAGATATGTAGAAGTAGTAAACTCTAAAACACTTTTTGACTATGATGAAAATAGAGGAACAAGGTTGCCGTCATTTATGGCAAAATTTTCCATTCAGCAGACTTCACAGGGATTGTTTTCTCCCAATTCAGTTTAAATGCCTATTTGACATTTGAGAACGAAATATTTACCTCAACTCCTATTCTTCTCGACTTGTGAAATCTGATAATAACCACTCGTCTCTTTCCTTGGAAAATAGATATTGAAAATAATTGCCAAGGTTAGGTAAACTGACACATGATCAATATGAGATGTTTAGTGTTTTGGTGCCATATTTCAACAACCGCATCCTAAAAGGTATAAACTGTTATAAATTGAAAAAAGTAACACCATACTCAGTTAATTAGCCAATTATTTGTAATACACAGAATTATAGATCTTAGCACTGGATGGAAATTTAGAGTCATCTATTTCAATCCCAAATAGGCCAAAAATTTTAGAAGAAAAATGTTCTAGTGATGGAAAACAAGTAGTTCATCTGTTCTGCTGTATGTGAAACAAGTGTTTCTCATATAGCAGATACTGAGACATTTAAAATAATTTTAATACAAATTTACCAATTATATTTGGAATTACATGCCTTGATGGAAATTATGTGCATTCATATTCTCAATGCTTATACAGTTATGCGTCATGTAATGATGAGGAAATGTTCTAAGAAATGCATCGCTGGGTGATTTCATCTTTGTGTGAACATTATAGAGTGTTCTTACACAAACCTGGATGGTGTAATCTTCCACACACCTGCACCATATGGTATGTCCTATTGCTCCTAGACTACAAACCTGTGCAGCATATTATTGTACTGAATATTGTGGGCAACTGTTACACAATGGTAAATATTTGTGTATCTATTCATAGAAAATATACAGTAAAAAATACAGTAAATAGTTGTGTATCTATTCATAGAAAATACATAGTAAAAAATACAGTACTGTAATCTTTGGGACCCTCATTGAATATGTGGCCTATCAAGAACTGAGTTTCTAAGTAGAAAATTAAGTCAAGAGAAAGAATACGGATCAGCTCAACTCTGAAGGAGGAACCTTTTTATGGTACTTGTATGCTCAGCAGTTCATGCTATACTCTTTAGTCATAATATTCTACCTTTGCCTTAAACTGATCTCAGACAATCTAAAGGTTAAGGCATATGTCTCCGTGTCTGTTACGTAGACACACTCCGTGTCATGGTTACTACTGCCCAAGGTCTCTGTTCTGTTCTTCCACATGAAATATTTTTCTGTTTGTTTCATTACTCATTTTATCGTGGAATGACTAGAATTCAGCTTTCAAGAGGCTTTTTGGAAATTAAAGCTAGCCAATTTGTCCTAGCTTTTGTCCTAACACAGAGATTTCTTTTCTTTTCTTTTCCTCTTCTTTCCTTTTCCTTTTCTTTCATTTCCTTTTCTCTTTTCTTTCTCCCTCTTTTTTTTTTTTTTGCAAAATCACGTATCCAGAAAATATTCAGGTTAAGATAACTATCACTTTGTAATGTTTATTAGGAAAATATCTCCTATGAAGAGCGTCCCACCAATTCAAGCGGATGTCCTTCAGTCTGCTTTGCATATGCAGGTTTCTGGATTTCTGAAGAGCAGAGGAGCCTTCCTCATGTGCCTCTGTGTTTGATCCCTCATTCCCTCTGTTTTGCCTATCGCCTGTGCACAAAGGACACTCATCCCTGGGCCCTCCCAGTTAGGATCCTATCACTCTCCACTCCAGATCTTGGCACCAACACGCTTTTACACCTTCTTTCATTAGCAGCTCAAGACTGTTACACACGGACTCTGTTTGAATGTCTATAGATGCCTGAGGCCTAAATAATGACTTCTCATAAGAACCCTTAATATAGTCCTTTATATAAGGCTATATATGGTCCTCTGTATAAAGCTTCTTTCTCTTTTTTTAACTTTTATTTTACGTTCAAGGGTACATGTGCAGATTTGTTATATAGGTAAACTCGTATTATGGGAGTTTGTTGCACAGATGATTTCATAACTGAGGTACTAATCCTAGTATCCAATGGTTATTTTTTCTTCTCTTCTTCTTCCTCTTACCCTCTATCCTCAAGTAAGCTCCAGGGTCTTTCGTTCCCTTCTATAAAGCTTCTTTCTGTTTTATACCATGACCTTCACACTATACCCAGAAATGGTATAACTTTTCATTCCTCTTTTCTTAAAAATTGGGTTTAAGTGCTTCTCATCCAGTTAACTAAATATTCCTAGAGTCCCTTACAGGCTTAATGGGGTGTTGTGGGTTGACTTCTGTCCCTCCAAACACTCATATGTTGAAATTTTAACCCCCAATACCACAGAGGTTTACCGTATCAGAAGATAGGGTCTTTAAGGAGTAATTCAATTAAATTCATGGCATCAGGGCAGACCCTAATCCAATATGACTGGCATCCTTATAAGAAGAGGAAATTTGGACACAGACATGCACAGCAGAAAGACAATGTAAAGAAACAGGGAGAAGACAGTCATCTAAAAGCCAAGAAGAAAGTTCTGAAACAGATCCTTCTCTCACAGCCCTCAAAAGGCATCAACTCAACTGGACTTTAATTTGGGAGGTCAACCCTTCAGAACTGCGAGGAAACAACTTTCTATTTAGTCACCCAGTCCAGGATACTTTGTTAAGGCAGCCCTTGTAACCTCGTACATGAGGTATGCTCTACCACCATGCTTTCACCAATTAGAATAAACCCAAATTCCCCACCATACATACATGACTGAACATGAACTAGCCTCTCCTTTTATCTCAGACCTCATCTTCCAAGCCCTCCTGATTTTGTATTCTCCATCCACCTAACAGAAAGACTCCCATGGAGGGCTTTTCGGATTCCCTCTTCCTGAAGCACTCCTGCCATGGAGCTTCCCATAGCTGGCTGTTTGTATTCAAGTTTCAGCTCAAAGTCCTCACCTCAGCTCAAAGCTTTCTTTGACCTAGCATCTAAAAGTAGTCATCCCTTCTACCAAAACTCTGCGTTAACTGTCTTGGTTCATTTCTTTGGAACATTTTTCTATCCGGGAAACTCATCACTACCTTTAGCACTCACTTTGCACCTTCAGTTAGTACAATTAAAACCACTTTATGCAGAAAACAGGTATCATTAGGTTGACCATATGTTTGGGTTTCCCAGGACTGCCTTAATTTATACCCATTCCAGTATAATTATTAATAGTACCCATTTTCACGGTGAAGACTGTCCCAGTTTGGACAGTAAGCAATATAAAATATATTCTCAAGGCTATTACAATTGTTGAGCTCTTTTCTATACTAGATGATTTACCTTGACAAAACACTCAAGACAAGAACGTCTCCCAAGACACGTGTGTCTTGGCTTGGGAGTCTTGAGTATCTTCTTACAAGGACATTCTCTCCTTATAAGGATGCCAGTCATATTTGAATTACAGTCTTCTCTAATGCCATAATTTTAATTGAATTACTCCTCAAAGACCCTATCTTCAAGTCACTCTCCTGACTGTCTCCTCTTGGGAGTCTTGAGTATCTTGTCAATGTATATCATCTAAGTTCTGTGACTCACTGCTTTCATAAACCGACAAGGCCACATGATTTTATCCCTCAGTATTGTGGCACATGGAATTTCTTCCCTGAGACGCACCTTTCTGCTCTCCACCCCCAGCTGCTGGCCCTCCCTGTCATCCCTCAAAGATGCTGTACAGAGGGTAATGCTTATTTGAATCTTTCAATGAGAATTAGGCAATCCTCTTCTGTCTATCACATTACAGTACTGTTTATTTCTATATGTTTTCCATTTGACTGTGGGCTTCTTAAAGGCAAGGACTGCGTTTCATTTATATTTAAATCTCCAGTAACTAGAATATTTCTCATAACATCATGGAAACTGAACAGTGAATAAATGATACTAAACAGAAAATTGAATGTTATCTCTCTGACTTCTCTAAACTCTTGTTTTCTCTCTTTTTTCTTTTTTTTTTTTTTTTTGCTTCACATGTAGAAAGATGTTTGGGAAAGATGGTTCATTCTTTTATATAGTAATAAGATATATTAAATAACAGTGTTTTAGACACCACACTGTACTCCATATGTAGAAAGTGTCAAATTGAAAACTCCATCCTGACTTTTCCCTCTATTTTTATTCTCACATCTTCAATTACCTAAACTTGCACATACCACTGGCAATGGAAGGGTATTTATTGAGCCTCAGGGTCATCTTTCACAACTTGCTCTTAGACAAAAACATCTCTTTCCAAGATTTCCTTTTCCATTAATTAAATTACCACTCATTTACTATCTCAATACCTTTGACATTTTATTTTCTTTCTCCTCTATTAGTGGACATTGTGCTAAGTTCTACCTTTTGTTCCTATCAAATGGAACAAAGGGAGAGACTTACTTGAACAAATTATACCCCCTCCTGCCCCTTACTGTTCTCCTGTTTTGTGTCAAACACTCCCAAACGATGTTCCTGTACCTGTCTTTGCCCGCTTCATTCTATTTTCCACACAGGAGCCAGGGTGATCTTTTTAAAACTGAAGACAGATCAACACATTCTTCTTCCTAGTCCTTCCTGAGAGTAGAAGCCAAAGTCCTCAAAATGGCCTAAAGCATCATTCAAGATCTGGCCCTCTGCCACTTTTCTGGTATCATCTCTTACTTTGTTTTAGACACACTGACCTCTTTGTTGTTTCTTAAACATACCAGGCTCGTAACTAGGCTCCAATATGCTTGCTGCCTCCTCTGCAATCTTTTTCTTGCAGACACGTGTATCACTCATTCCCTTCCCATCTTTCCTCAAATGTCACCTTCTCACTGAGGCAATCTTTTACCTCATTCTTGAAAATAGTAAACCTTGGTCCTCTTCACCCTGACATACCCTATCCTTTTTCTTTGTTTATTTTCTCCCCAAAGAATTTATCACCACCTGTTATATAATCTTAATTTCTTATGTATTTGTTTCTTGTCTATATCCTCCACTAGAACGTATCCTCCGAAAGTGCAGGTGTTTTTGTTTCTTTTGTTCGTTCTTGTACCCTCAGCTTCTTTGGACAATGCTTAGCACATATTTGGAGCCCAGAATACATTGATTCAATTGATGGATGCAATCACCTTCCTTTTTCTCTAATTTCTCTCACCACTCAGCAAAAGGACTAATAAATGGGGTGGTGGTTGGAGACCTAGGTAGGAAGCAAAGTGTGAACTGTAATCAACAGTGGGAAATCACAGCCACTGAAGAGGCTCCAGTTTGGATTTCTCAAATCCAAGATGCCCGAGTTTCTTTCTTGGCTCAGATTGGTTCAAGAAGTGTTCAGAGACTCCAGCACAGAACTGGGAAGAGGACTGGGATTTGTCAGTACAGGCAGAGTCTTCAGGGCTGTCAGGGTGCCAATAATAAATACTTGACAATAATGAGACTTCTAGAATAGTGGTTTCCAAATTAGCACCACGGGGGTGAAGAAAAGATGATCCTGCGATTGCCACGTGCAGGGAAAGCTAGAGCTCCCACCTCCTCATGAAGCATCTCCGAAAAAAGCAGTCCAGATTTTATCTGTTTTCTATTTATGGACTTCAAGTAGGTTTTATTTCTTTTAAACAAAAGATTTTCACTGCCACAAACAAAGGAACAAGCAGAAACTTTAAACCTCATCATCGTATTCCCATGCCAATGCAAATGAACATTTGTAAAGATAAGAAGGGGACGTCAGATTTAGTGACGAGAATGCTGTTAATATCTTAGAGGTAACATTGTCTATAATGTAAGGAAGCTGTAAAAAAAGGAATTTTCTCATGTATGTGCTTACTTTGCAACCCGTACTTGTCTTCAGTAGATCTTATGAAAACTGTAACTGTATAATTAGCATCTTGTTTAATGTCTGCCTTCCCTCTTAAAATGTATGCTCTATTGAAGAAGAGACCATACCTGTCTTATTTGCTGCTACAGCTTAGGTATCTAGGACATAGTAGGTGCTCAATAAATATGTGTTGAAAGAATAAATAAAGGAAAAAGGAATGAATAAACACTAGAGACATCCAAAAAAGTCAGTTTCTCTCTTATATATAGATAAGAAAAGGGCCTTTTAAATTAAAAAAAAAAAAAACTTGGTTAGGTCCTTAATTTCCAGAAAAGGCTATAATTCTCTGTCTTCTCATTCATTTTCTAAAACAAATGGATCCCACAGGAAACCACTCAGAAACTCCAAACACTTTCCAGAGAATCTTACTTGGAATGGTCTGCTGGCCATATTTATTCAAAATCCCAGGCAAGGTATGTATTTATGGAGGATGTAAGAAGAAGAGAGGCGCCTCTAAGTTCCATCTACCTTTTGACCGTACTATCTGTGTTTTCGGTCCTTTACAGATTTTCTTTCCTTGAATCATGTATTAGTGTCATACTGTCAGCTTTTACCAAAGGACAATATGAGAAACAGTGACATGAAACCAAACAATTCATTGTAAGTATGCTATAGAGGATATTATATCACTGAATACATGTTACAAACTAAGCAGTTCATTGTAAGTGGGCTATAGAGGAAATTATATCACTGAATACATCTTACAAAAAGACCTATGGAGACATATATTATCAAGTTATACTTGTTTCCTGAAAAACTGCTATAGCTTTTCCTAATTGATAGTAAGAACTTATTGCTTCTCTATTCTTTTATTAGCCACCAGGAAGCTTTAGAAAATACAAATTTGTGGTTTAACCAAGGCAATTGTGTGTGATTCCTTAAGGCCTAAATATTTCTCTCTCTCAGACCATCTTCCCCTGCAGGATCTTGTGTTTAATTCTTATTTTTCTCTGGATCACATTTTTTATTCTTACTTAGGTAGCAGGCCATTATTTTAGTATGTGTTACTGTGGCAAGTTTCTGTAAATACTCTGGGAAATAAGGTGAAAGGTGAACATGCAGCAAAGAACCTGCTTTCAAATGATAGCAAAATAGGTTTGGTAAAACATATTTCCGCTGAAAATACTAATTAGTGCTTCACGGAAATGCCACATAGCCTACCCTGCCTTTAAATAAGCACTTACCACCTTCTCCACAGTGGCCTTATGTGCTCAGCTCTGTGGATGGTGAACTCACTGACAATATGACTAAAATGTAGTCATTGCTGGTTCAGTAGCAAGCAGAATAAAAAGTACTGGAGTATCACAGAGTCTTGGTATTATTATGAGGTATCTTATCATGCCTTGAATATAGATACAGATAAAACATCACAAATTTTTAAGTAATACAAAGCTCAGAAAATTATTTATGACATTCATAAATTATTCAGGTGATGATATCAGACTGCCTGGGTTCAAATCCCAACTCTATGACTTACTGGACACGAGACTTTGCCCCACTGCTAGCCCTCATTGTGCCTCAGCTTTCTCATTTATAAAATAGGAATAAAAATGTTATGTATATCATAGGATTGTTTTAAAAATTAAATGAGATGATATGTAAAAAATGTATAAGTGCTGCACATGTATCAAGCACTCAATGCATGCATTATAATATTGTTACTAGAAAATGATCTTAATGATGATAAAGTCCAGCATTACATTCAAAATAATATAAGAATACCAGAACTCTGAATAGAATATGAGAAGTCAAATTTACTGAGGATAAATTCAGGTTCTGGATTTGGGTTTTAAGTATCCATTGCACGGATATGGGATGGAGGGGATCTCATTTAAAAAGTTATCTGAAATGTGTCTGGAAGTTTCATGGACTCAAAGCTTTTTTTCAACAAAGTTTCTGGTGTGCTCGCTATATGCCAGGCACAATTCTGGTTGCTGTTAACTGAGACTAAAGAAACTCTAGCCTCACTTGTGTTACATTTCAGCAGAGAGAGAAAGCTAATAATCAAGCAAATTAATAAAAAATTTCAGACAGTGATACGATCCATAAAGGAAATGAAATAAAGCCCAGGGCTAGAGTGACCAGGGCAAGGGCAGAAATGGCAGTCAGGGAGGCTTTTTTGAGGAATGACATTCAAGCTGCTAAAAGATTAGAGGTTGCCAGCCCTGTGACTGTCTTGGGGGAACATGCCCTAGGTGGGAAGAACAGCAACTTTAAAGACCCAGAAGTTATAACAAATAGTCATGATTTGGTTGTTAAAATAGCAATAAAAGTTAAGTTATAACGACAGCAGGAAATATTCATGACAGAGGGCACATTATTGACCAAGGAGGTACTCCTCTATGCAACCCTCCAGGATAGCTACCACTGACACTGCACCCCACAAATGAAAAAAACTATGTACAGAGGGATATGTGACTTGCCCAAAGCCATGTTGCCAGTGAGAGGTGGAGCCAGAGTATAAATCCAAGCAGTCAGGTTCTGGGTCACTGGCCTCTTCCTGCCATATCCATAATGGAAGTAAAAGTCACACCACAGCATGGAAAGGCCCAGTGAACTCTCTCCTACAGAAAGAACCGTGGGTTTACTTTGGATAGCGTATTTTTAAAAGGACCCGAACACATTAAAAAATAAAACAGGAATGGACAGCAGTAAGAAAACTATCATACTAAGAATGACTCAAAGATCTGAGTGTAGTTAGCAACACATAAAGAGAAGGCAAGAGAAAGATATCATCATTTTTTCAGGTGTTTACATATATTTATATAAATAAATGATGGTAGGAAGGTGGATAGTGGATGGATGGGTGGGTAAACAGGCAGACGGACAGACAGAAAGAAAGACAGATCTAAAAGCACTCCAAGAACTTCATGGGTAAGTAGATAAAAATAAAAAATATATACTTTATTTCTCAACATAAGCTCCATCAAGTGCCAGACACTTTTGTCACAGATGATACCAGCCATTTAGTCCATCCCTAAAGAATTGAGGGTCCTGGAAATTTAACCATATCGATGTAACCTCTTCTACATTATTAATTGAAAAAAAAATCTATTCCCTTTAAAGATTTTTTTAAGACAAGGAAACAAAAAGAAGTCAGGAGGAGTCGAATCAGGATGGCAAGGTGAATGCTTAATGATTTCCCATCAAAACTCTCACATAATTGCCCTTATTTGATGAGAAGAACAAGAAGGAACATTGTCATAATCAAAAAGGTCTCAGTATTGAAGCTTTTCTGGGCATTTTTCTGCTATAGCTTTGGCTAACTTTCTCAAAACACTGACATAATAACCAGATGTTATTCTTATTTGGCCCTGCAGAAAGTCAACATGCAAAATGCCTTAAGCATCCCAAAAATACTCTTGCCATGACCTTTGCTCTTGACCAGCCTGCTTTTGCTTTTAGTGGACTGCTTCCTTCTCTTGGTAGCCATTGCTTTGATTGTGCTTTGTCTTCAGGATGGTACATACTGGTAAAGCCATGTTTCATCTCCTGTCACAACTCTTCTAAGAAATGCTTCAGGATTTTGAACCCACTTGTTTAAAATTTCCATTGGAAGTTCTGCTCTTGTCTGCAGCTGATCTAGGTATGATGGTTTTGGTACCCACTGATTAGAAAATTTGCTCAACTTAAATTTTACAGTAAGAATTGTATAAACTGACCAATTGAGATCTCTATGGTGTTAGCTACTGTTTCTGTTGTTAATCATCAAGGCTTTTCAATTAGGAAATGAACAAGATGAATTTTTTCTTCACAAATGGATGTGGATGGTCTGCCCTATTGGATGTCATCTTTAAGATCATCTTGTCCCTCCTTAAAATGAGTTTTCTATTTATAAACTGCCTTTCATAAAGAATCAATGATTTCACAATTCTTCTACCCAAGCTTCACCATAAATTTGATATTTGTTCTTGCTGCAATTTTAATAGAATTCATGCTGCTCCGATGGGGCCTCTTATCCTTCTTTATGTCTCAAACTAGATCCGGCTCAGATATGTTATAAGAAGTTTTAAGAAGTTAGTACAAGTTGTTTATCTTGATGAAAACAATTTTTAAGTTATGCCTGTTTTATTCATAATGCACATTTTCTAGGAACTTTTTGAAGACCTCTCATAAATGTGCAAATTTTTAAAAAATATAATTCTAAAATAAAAACTGTAATTAATATGAGAATGGATATGACAGTAGATTCTGAAGAAGACTGGTGGGAGGAGGAAGTCCCAACAATCAGAAATACCTAACAATGGAAAAAGCTGACTGTGAGACAGAAAGTTCCCCATAGCAAGATGAAGATAGAATCAGATGTATGTAAACCAAAGTATCATGACTAACTATGACGGATGTGTAAAAGAAACCTCTGCAAGGCTTGAAACACTGGACTAGATAAATTCAAGAGTCTCATACAACTCTACACTACTTGTTTCTGTAACAGGAGAGATATAAGAGGATTGAATTTAATCAGAAATATGAGTAAAGATGTTAAGCTGCAAAGAGTGTTAACAAAGAAATGCTAGCAGCTGTTTGCATGCACGATGTTATTTCTTATCAAAAGGCAGATGCATACGTATGTTCATTGCAGCACTATTCACAATAGCAAAGACATGGAATCAACCTAAATGTCCATCAGTGACAGAATGGATAAGGAAAATGTGGTACATACACCATGGAATACTATGCAGCCATAAAAGAGAAAAAGATCATGTCCTTTGCAAGGACATGGATGGCGCTGGAGGTCATTATCCTTAGAAAATGAATGAAGGAACAGAAAACCAAATACTGCATGTTCTCACTTATAAGTGGGAGTCAAATGATGAGAATGCATGGACACATGGAGATGAACAAAACATATTGGGGCCTTTTGGAGGGTGGAGGGTGGGAGGAGGAAGAGAATCAGGAAAAATAATTAATGGGTACCAGGCTTAATATCTGGATAATGAAATAATCTGTACAACAAACCCCTATGACACAAGTTTACCTATATAACAAACCTACACTTGTACTCCTTAACTTAAAATAAGTTAAAAAATATGTGCTTCCTATTATGTAGACATAGCCTACATTCTTAAGGCATGTATTACAGGCTTTTTATCTTAAATCTATTTACTGGAAAGCAATCTGTAAGTAGTCACATTTTGAACTCTACATGGCATGGGAAACATGCATGCAAGTTGGAAAGCATAACCACAAAAATCCACTCCAGAAAATAAAAATTTTAAACATTTGTTAATATTACATAATTCAAAGCTCACAGGATATTTAATTTCCCCTTTAGACTCTATCCCCCTTCTGACTAGCTAAAAAATATAGGCGTGATGGAGACAGAAAAGTGGTCATGTGATGTAAAGTCAAATCTGTTTCCTGGTGATATCTTTGACATGTTCAGGAGATACTATTCCAAAGCACCCCATATGTTTATGAAGAGCACCACACATGTTAAGAAGAATGTAAGAGACCATGGAACAAAGCTGACTATAATGATAAGAAAACTAAATCCAAAATTTAATACGCAGTCCAACTTCAACAATAAATAAACTAAATAGAAACGAGAATTAAAGAAAATGCCAAAGATTGTGTGTGGGGAGCCTCTGAAAGGTATCTTCTTTCTACTTCTATGGGGTACTAGCTACATCTGCCTGGCACTGTTTTCCCTACTTCTGGAACAGACAGGAGTCCTTGACTTTGAGGAGGGTGTCTCAACCCAGATCGAGCATATTGTGTTGGCTGCAGTTACCGTTCCAGAAATGAGCACATGCCCCAAGTCACAGTTAACAAAGCCCTTCCCCACTTTTCTAAAATAGAAAAGTTTTGACAGAAAAAACTTTTCTTTCCTTTCTGTTCATATGGCTACATGTAAACCTGAATCTGCCTAGACCTCGCTCCAGCCGTGTGAGGACAGCAAATTTGAAAGAAGAAACCAAACAGAGAATATAAACTCAAGTTTCTGAATCTAGTCATTGAGACCAGCTCAATTTCTTGCTCTTTATGCAGCAATTGCAATGGACTTGCTTGCCTAGGATCAAGGAAACAAGGAAAACTGAAGACAAATCTTTTTCCAAATAAATATTGTTTGGTAGAAAACTTGTGTCATTGGTCGGCGCAGTGGCTCACGCCTGTAATCTCAGCACTTTGGGAGACCCAAGTGGGCGGATCAACTGAGGGCAGGAGTTTGAGACCAGCCTGACCAACGTGGAGAAACCCCATTTCTACCAAAAATACAAAATTAGCCGGGTGTGGTGGCACATGCCTGAGAGAGAGAGAGAGAGAGAGAGAGAGAAAAGAAAAGTTATGTCCATTCATACAGATGAGATATGGTAGTGAAATAAGTGCCACAAAATAATAATAAATGGTTAAGAGTGTTCAGAAAAGGGTCTGATGATAAAAGGCAAGTTGGTAGTGGAGATGATATTTGAGTGGTGTCAGGAAGTGGTGTAGACAGGAAGAAAACTATTTGGAAAAGACAGTCCGGGTAGAAGAAATAACAGAGGCAGTTGATATGGGAGATCATGGTAAGAAAGTAGCTGTAGTTTGTTCAGTCTGGTTAGAGTGCAGGGCACAGTGTAAAGAGAAATTTTGGAAAATAAAATGAAAATTTAAATGGAGTAAATAGCCTTTGATGAATGTGCAGTTAATTCACTGAAATTATAATTATATAATATAATGGAGAAATCTCTGCTCCATTTTTACTCAGTATCACAAATATTTTATCTTCTAAGAGAAAATATGATTGTGTGATAATCAAATTTAACAGATTAGTCTAAATAATGACCCATACACCAATTTTTATGGGTAAATTTTCTATTGATAACATTAAAAATGTGTTTTTAATTTTATGTAGCCATTCTTCTTACAGAACATATATTATTCGTTTTAGCCACTGCCTTTAAAATTTACAATTTTCTATTCTACCAAATCATATGTTCTTTAAATTTGTTTATTTTAGTTTAAGTAGCTATTTTAGTAATACCCTAATATTGACTCTGAATATAATACTCACATAAACTCTATCCACTTTAGTTTTAGTATTTTCACGTACTCTCTGGAAACTCTATAGATTATGGATTATCTTCCAAATTGAGAAAATATTAATATGCTTTGTAGAAAAGTAACATAACTTTTTTATCATTTTATACATTATAAACTATCAAAATGATTACATGTTATAAAGATCAAACAGATTTTTATTCAAAAAAGTATGATATCAGGTACTGGGAAAGAAAATGAAAAATGTATTAGTTCTCCTTTGCAAATTGAGAAAATATTAATACACTTTGTAGAACAGTAACATAACTTTTTTTTATCATTTTTTACACGACAAGCTCTCAAAATGATTACATTTTACCAAGATCAAACATTTAGACTTTTATTCAAAAAAGCTATGATATCAGGTGTTGGGAAAGAAAATGAAAAATGTATTAGTTCTCCTTTGCAAAAACTAACTGTCCAGTTGGGATGACAAAGCATGTGCCTATAAAATATTTAAATAAAAATACAAAGAAAGAACATATGATTTAGGACCAGGGTGAGCGGTGCAGAAAAGAGGAGGAAATAAAGAGAATGTAAATGGTCAACATTAGGTCTTAAGAATGTGATAATTTTTGTCTGGGTGCAGTGGCTCATGCCTATAATCCTAGCACTTTGGGAGGTAAAGGCGGGCAGATCACAAGGTCAGGAATTCGAGACCAGCCTGGCCAAGACAGTGAAACTCCGTCTCTACTAAAAATACAAAAATTTAACTGGGTGTGGTGGTGGGCACCTGTAATCCCATCTACTCAGGAGGCTGAGGCAGGAGAACTGCTTGAACCCTGGAGGTGGAGGTTGCAGTGAGCCGAGATCACACCACTGCACCCTAGCCCGGGCTACAGTGCGAGATTCTGTCTTAAAAAAAGCTATTTTTGTATAAGTGTGGAACAGCTAGGGTGGTCCTCTGTAGAACACAGGCTGGGCAAAGGAAAGGAGGCAGAAATGGGTACAGTACATTTGAGAGAAGGCAAGGAGTTGGTTCAAGTGAAGATGACACGGTGCAGGCCAAATTCTGAAGAATATTAAATGCAAGAAATGATCCACACTGAACTCAGTGGCAGAAGGGCACTGCAGAGGACACATGGCAAAAGAGTTAGTTTAGGAAGATTAACTGGGTGGTTGTGCAGGATCATGTTGAAAGAGGAAAATAACAGAGTCAGGAGGATTAGCTGGAACACGATTATAGTACCACCACATGGTAGGTGAAAAAGACCCAGGTCAGCATTGTGGCAGGGAAAATAGGAATAAATTATAAAAACACACGTAGGGAAAGGTCATTCATATTCAGTAACTGGTTGGAGACAAGGAAGTCAGGGGAACTATGGAAAACAGAAGAGGTAATAAATCAGTTTCAATCCTGGCTAACAAAAAGAATGTGATAATTTTTGTCTGGGTGCAGTGGCTCATGCCTATAATCCTAGCACTTTGGGAGGTAAAGGCGGGGGGGATCACGAGGTCAGGAGTTCGAGACCAGCCTGGCCGGTATCTAGGCTAAAAAGGACAAAGCTGCAGAGGGAAAAATTAGGAACAACAGGTACTTTGAACTTACTGGAACTGTCAGCAAATCATTCAAATAAAAATGGCCTCTTGAGAGTTGAAAAGAAGCAGCTAGAATTCGAGGAAAGGGTCAGGGTTCTCTTTAGAAATCATCTCTATCTGATTTTTGGAAATCATCTCTATAGGGTTAACAGTCAAAGCCATGAAAATAAATGACCCTTAAAGAAATGCAACAGGTTGAAAGCAGCAAAAGCTAAGGACCAGTTTGTGTATAAACTCAATTACCATGAATTTCTACCTGGTTTATTACCATGAAACAGGCCTTTCAACCTCGGCATGATTGACATGTTGGACTGGATAATTCTTAGTTGTGGTGACTCTTGTGTACTCTGAGACATTTAGCAGCATCGTTGGACTCTACCACTAGATGCCAGCAACACCCTCTCTTCCAGTTGTGACAATAAAAAAAAAAATGTCTTTAGATATTACCAAATATCCGCTGAGAAGCAAAATTTTTGCCCCTGGTTGAGAACCACTGCCCTAAAAAATGGCCAGACTCTGTAACCAGACCACATGGTTTTGAACCCCAGCCTGCCTTTTACTATCTGAATAATCTTGACATGTCACTTGATCTCTCTGAGTCACAGTTTCTTTCATCTGTAAATAGACATAATAATTGTCCCAATGTCACGTTGTGATGGTGAGGATTAGGTGTGGCAGTGTGTGTAAAGCATCTGGCATCAGGTGAATGTGCCATATATGTGAACTATTGATATATCCTATAAATGGGTAACATCACACAGACTTTGTTTCTCAATGGTCATTCCCTACACATTTACATGTGCAGAGGGTCAATGACTATTAACAAAGCAATAAATGCACGATTCTTTAAACAGCACTTCATTTGAGGCCTAATATAAAATTAGGCCACTGGACAAATTGCTCCCAGCATTTTATGTTGTTTTACCTATTAGTCACATGTCACCGGGGTCCAAAAAGCCATACGAATATGAACTGAATTTCTTCTGCAAAGTCAATAATAAATACTAATTTAAGAGGAAATACTAATGTGTGTAATGATTTAAAAGGCAAAGTTCTCATAAAAAGTTACTTTTTCAGTGAGTTACAGATTTCTGTATCTCCTGAAAAAAATATTTAACTTTTGTTTCCTTTATGTCAGCTCCTTTCGGGAAATGGGAAATATTCAATTTAATACATATGTCTTATGCACCTGTACCAGGTATTGTGCTAAGCCAAACTAGAAAGATGGAACTTCAGTCAGGCGCAGCGGCTCACACCTGTAATCCCAGGACTTTGGGAGGCTGAGGCAGGCAGATCGCTTGAGCCCAGGAGTTTGAGACCAGCCTGGGCAACATGGTGAAATCCCATCTCTACAAAGATAATGATCAGGTGTCGTGGCATGAGCCTGTAGTCCTGGCTACTCAGGAGACGGAGGTGGGAGGATCTCTTGAGCCCAGGACGTCAAGGCTGCAGTGAGCTATAATCACACTGCTGCAATCCAATGTGGGTGACAGCAAGACTCTGTCTCACAAAAAAAAAAAAAAAAAAAAGAAAGATGAAACTTTGTTGTTCTTTCCTCAGAACGTAGGTAGGGAGAGGAGAAAGAGAATGCCCAAGGCAATGTAAGAGCTCAGTACAAAGTGCAAACTTGTAGAGAGCCGGAGTTGAGGGAAACCAAGGCCAAGCTTCACAGAGAGAATAACATTTTATCTGAAATGAAATGATGATCCTGAAAAGGATGGATTTTGCAGGAGGATAAGAGGCAGTCTGTATGTTCCAGACAAACGGAAGTAAAGTGTGCACTGTCACAGACCCGTGAGCAATATAGTTACATATTACATACATACATTATATTTAATAGATATATTTCCTGAGTATAACTATGTCATATTTAGATAACTGTAATCATTTAGTATTTCTAGAGCATAAAATTCAAGGTGGGCAGCTATAGGGTTGGCTCTGGACTCAGGTGGGCAAGGATAGAGCTTTAAGAACCTTGCGCATAAGGCTAAAATACTAAATTTCATCCTATAGTCAAGGGGAAACCATTAAATAATTTGGAGTTCATTGTTCATATATTTACATTAAGAAAAAATGTTTTAGAATTAGGAGCTAATCTTCATTTATAACTTCTCTTCCTCCCCTTTCATCTTTTATTCCTCCTCCTGCTTTTATTTATCCTCAAGCACTCTACTACTTTGAATCCCTCCAAGAAAACAGTAAATGACATTTTTAAATACCATATTTTAAAATCGCTTCATAAAACGCATTTCATAACCTAATACTGTTATCACTGATAACTAGAAATCAAATAAATATGAAAAAATAAGTGGCGACCAAACACATCTCAGGTTAAAACATAAATTAGAAATTAAGGTCTTAAAGTCAAATACAGAAACTATTCCTTTCATGGAGTAATGTGGCCAAAGTGAGGTGTGTCTACATGTTGCCATCAGAGGGCGCTCAGGTGTGAGATTCTGCACAAGGCCTCATTGAGATGCCCGTGCCAGAAAACAGAATTCTTTTGCAAATCCCTTTGCTTACTTGTCTATTTCGATCAAAATACTTCACTCTTGCAGAAATAATTTAGCTGATGCCAAAGTCTATTTAACGCACTACAAGGTAGATCGGTACTGACGCCTGGCCTTCATGCTGAAATCAAATTCACAGTCCCTATTTCTAGCCCCCTTGCGTCGCAGACAACCTTCAAATAGGTTTCAAGTAAGATGGATTGCTGGCTCAGCCTGGCGTTTCTCCTCCATCCTGAATATTTGAGAGAGGAAAGGAAAAAGATGAAGCAACAGAGTAAGAAGAAAGGAAATTCTTGCTCAGACTTTTAAGAGTTGCTGAGGATCCAGAAATTAACTGGAGCTAAGAGGCACCCCAGGACAGTCAGGCATGGCTGCAAGTAACTCAAATCCAGGCAGAGATAGCAGCCTGTTCCCCATCCGGCTCACCTTGAACCCGGGTCTGAAGCAGGGAGGGGAGGTGGCCAGGAGCTCCCTTACCTGTCTTTAACACAATTAATTTGTTTGGCATGTGAGGTATTATAGAAGAAGGCATAAAACTCTGAATTATCATCAAATATAAAAATAACAGCAGAATGAACTGCAGTTAACAATAACTTTGATAGAGATCATATCATTAAGTCTCAAAATGATTATGTTTTACCCAGGTCACATACTTATAGACTTTCAGTTCATAAGCTATGATATCAGAAAGATGTCTGATGTCATCTTGGAAAGAAATGAAAAATTCTTAAGTTCTCCCTTGAAAACACTGTCTAGTTGAGGTAATACAGACATGTAAAATATTAAAAGAGAAACACAAAAGGAAAGCAGGTAAATTAGAGCCAAGGTATGTGATAGAGAAAAAAGAAAGAATAAGAGTATTTAAATGGTCAAGGAAATCATGAGGTTGGATCCATAGAATGGACACATGGAGAAAGTGGTTCGACAAATACAGAGAAAATTAGATACAAATCCCCTTCAAGGGTTACCTGAGTCTGAAATGGGGAATGAATTGATGAAGAAGGCATTTTAAAAGCATCATTAGCAGATAGAAAAAAAGATTTTTATGTCATTTGTTTTTGCTGGGAGGTAGGTGAGAAAAGGGATAGAATATTATTTCTAGTTTACAGGGAAAAGAGCTACGGCTTTCAACATGACCAGACTAGACATCCCCATTCAGCCCGTATGTCTAGTGATGGGGGGGTGAGTCATTTGATCTTCTTCGACTTGTGCATCTGTCAAATGGGCTCAACAAACCTACCAGGCTGACTTATTTTGAGGAATAATGAGATGATGTATGAAGATGTAGTAAGATCAAGCACTCAAAAAATAGTACAGTTCAATCAACTTACTACAGTGATGTCATAGTAAATTTACCCTTCTCTTTCTCAGTCCTTCTCCCTTCTCCTTGAACCAATCCAAACTTGAGATCATGCTATTTTTACGTTTAGTTCTCAGGAAAACTTTCTTTAAAGTAAAGGGTATCTGTAAGGTATGAAAACATTGATAATACTATCTTATTTTTTACAGATTTCTATAACGTTTAATGACATTACATATATTTGTCTGTACCCCAGACTTTATGGACACCCTGCAGAAGAAGACAGAAAAAAGGATTTCCAGGCATGTCATGTTTTAAGTTCAAAATTTGAAGCCCCAGTTGGCACCATAGTCATGATAGATAGTAAAGAAACAAAAAGAAAAAAACGAAGGAGTATGCAGCCCTCAAAACCAGACAAACCTCTCCATAAATGAGAAACAGGACCTAAAGGAGAAACAACCTAAACAGGGCCTGAAGCCATAAGCTCGCCAGACTCAGAAGCTGCTGAAGGCTCCAGAGGCCAAATTCCCAGGGGTTTCAAATGCAGTCATTCTGGTTCTGAGACACCAGTCACATGCTAAGGGCTTAGGCCTCAGTTTATTCATCTATAACAAGAGGAAAAAAAAAATAGAAGAACCCACTGTTAGGGGTGTTGTGATGTTTTTTAAAAATGGTGTCAGAACATTCTTAGAACTAAAAATGAAAATGGGCATAGACGAGTTCAAAAATGTTAGTGTCAGTCATTGCAGTTTATTTTAGATGGAGAAAGACAAAATATCTCATCAATTAAGTTGGAGAAAACTACAGTGAAAATAAAAAGCACCAATTATTGAGGAAACAATGTTCCTAGGTTGAATTCCTGTAGCTCTTTGAAGACCAGAAGGAAGAGGAAACAAAGGTATGAACACAGAAAATTACAGAGAAAAGCTCCACCTGATCTCATTCAAAGGAATATCACATCTTTAAAAATGAAAAAGAAAATTAAAGTTATATCATTCTAAATCAAGGTAGAAAAGAACTTGAGGTATTTTCTTTAAAATATAAACTTCAAGTAGTACTTTTACAGAAACATTTAAGAGTTTTTTTAAGTTCACAAAAATGTTTGTACTGAGCAGAATGCATTTATATGACATGCAAAATGGTACTGTGTCAGCTAAAAGTTTCTTCCTTTTTCTCATAAATGTGAAAATTTTGCATTCATTCTGTAAAGATTGTATATTAGCTGAAAATGACGGGTATACATAATACCCCTTCAGTTCCCAAAGCTTAAAGTTTGCAAAGCTCATTAAGAAGAATATTAACAGGGCAAAAATACTGGATTACTGATCGCCTCTGGCAACCATACAAGCAAACCAACAAAATCTAATAGGAATCTACACTGCGCCCACGTGGCAGGTATCAGCCTTCCCATCTCATAAATGGGACGCAGAGATGAGTAAAATCTTCCCAGGTGAAACTGTCTACAGCATAAGGAGTAACAAAATCTTGGGTTTAGGGTTGGAGAAAAACAGAGTACAAGGCTCCCAATCACATGTGACAGATTCTATCATTTGTCTTGATTTTGGGGGAGAGGGCAAATCCTTGTGAAGTGTTTTCCTTTATTTTTAGGTCCCTCCCTCTCCTCCTTCTTATTTTTCTCTCTTCCCTGCTTTCCCAAAGCAGAGAATTAGAGAAACTGATACAAACGGATGTTTTCCTATGTGTCTCCAATTCTGCTTCATTCTATTTGCCTATGGGGATTGTATTTCCTAGAGAAGAGTCCCACTGCTTTTCTCTGGCTCACAGCTGACAAATGATGCTTACAGGCAGAATGTGCTCTTCAGTCAAAGCCAGGGTTCTGGCCAGCCAGCCTGCTCTCTCTTTCTCCCAGGAAGCATGCTGGAACACAGAGCATGAGGCTATGATGAACCTATTCTAATTTTAAAAAATCATTTCCAAACAGTGCTATCATGCTGCACAACATTTTCAACATGATGGTTGAGAATGCCTATACTAGACCAAGATGTCCCCTAAAATTCTATGGTAAATGAATAGGCCACACATTTAAGTTTCTTATACAATTATCAAGCATTCCATTTATTTCCAATCGAAATAATTTCCAAAAAATAGATGGGCAAAGTAAACAGCTTGTTATTAAAAAAAAAGTAGAGATGGAATATAGAGAGAAGAGGAAAATACTATTGATCTATGGAATATAACCTACAGCATATCACACATACACAGACACACACACACAGACACACACACACAGACACACACACACACACACACACACACACACAGAAACCTAGCTATACTCTGGAAAGCACCGTTTAAGAAACTTATGCATCTTGCTTATGGAAACAGTCTCTGTCCTCTTCCTTTTCTCATTCTTGTGCCTTGAAGATAAAATTCAAGAAGTCCAACATAATTCCTATCATCACGGTACCTGGGGAATTCACATTGCTGGAGTTGTAGGTTCTCTGGGGAAATTTAACCACATTTGAGTCATCCTTCAAAGTCCTTGTTTAAAATATATTTCAAAGGCTAGATGTTAAAACACCCACTGAATTCTCTCAGTTAAAAGTCCCCAGTTCTGAACAAGGGGTGCCAATTAGCTCGGAAGCTCTCTGGAAGTTTAATGTCTATGGACTTAATAAATATGTCATCAACTTTTTCCTTTGCCATGCTGACTCCATTTAGAAACCCTGTGGTTATTCCAGCTATTATTACTAGATTTATCAAAAAGAAGGAAGGGAGGACAGGTGCTCATTTTTAGTCCTTTTTCATATTAGGAAGGCATAGATCTTATATGAGATGTCCTGGTCACACTGCTACATAAAAGAAAGGCAGAATACGTTCTCTAACATCAAAACTGACAAAACTATATGATATGAGATAAATGCCATGGTGTTTCAGTGAGTTAACCATGTAGAAATTATTTTTAAAAGATCGCTAAGCATAAGCTGATAAGCTATATGCCATCCATGTAAAGTCAAGGCAGCCCTTGATGCTGAAACAAAAGCAAGAAAAGGATTTATACATGTGAAATAATTCTAGATTTAATTATGTTTTCCTCTTTTCACCCCAATCTGCAACTAGTGAATAATTTATAGGTGAAAGAAAGGAAGTTCCCTATGCATTACTCGGGATAAATGTTGTAATGCTTGAGAACTGGGTGCTGGCTAGGACAGAGTAGAGGTGGAGGAGTCTGTGAAAATAGAAATAGGACTGCCGTAAATGTTTGAGAAGTGCCATGGCCAGAATCCATTAAGATCCTCTCACTCCCAGTGCCACCCCATTCTGTGCCTCACTGGATATCTGATCCAACATTTCTCCAAAGTGGCCTTTCTCATAACTGTAGCTTTGTCCTCTGAATCAATTCTGGGGATAAACTTTCCTGATGTTTTTCAGTGTCTCTCCCCTGAAGAACAGGATGTGGTCCAAACAGAACACCCCTCTCTGACTATTTTCACATCAGTCTTTCGTCAAAAATAAATAAATAAAATAAGCGGGAATATCTCCTACTGTTACCGTGATGTCTTAACAGAAATATATATTCTGTCATCCATTCAAATATTCGTGCCATTCAAGATGCTGCTCTATAAGAATCTTTGTTTCCAGTGACTGCCCATTACAATCTTGGATGGCCCAACATGGTACAAATGAACATTTCACTTTATTAAAGTGAATCCTGATGCCAGTAAAATTTATGTAAAAAGTCAGAGAGCAAATATTTTCAGCTTGTTGGCCAGGTGGTCTCTGTCCCCACTATTTAATGTTGCCATTGTAGCACGAAAGCCACCACAGACAATACATAGGTGAATGCGTATGACTGTATTCAAATAAAACTTTATTTACAAGATCAGATGGTGGGCTGGATTTGGTACACAAATCATGGTTTGCCAAACTCTGCTCAAAGCCATAATGGTTACCCAGTGCTCACCAAATTGAATCCCTTGTCACCCATTCTGCCCAATTTACATTTTCAACTATGCTCTACCACTTCCCATCGTTTCTAGTCCCTCTAAACTATGCAGTGCTCACAAATAGTTCATGTATTCTTCTATTTCTATGCCATTTGCTCTGCCCAGAATGTCCCTTTCTTCTTTCCAATTTATTGATAGACATTCAATTCTCCATACTTCCTTTAGGTGGCTTCCATAGATTTTAGCAAGTGGAATTAGGTTCTCTTTTCTCTTTTCTACCAATGTATTTTGGGCATCTATAAAAGCTCCTATTACTCTCTGTCATATGAAATATATAATGTTGATCACTCTCCTCCCTCAAATCTCAAGCAATCTCTGGAAGCTAGTAATCAGATCCCCATTTGCCTTTGTTAATTTCACAGCATTTAACACGAAACCCCGGGCATCACTGTTGAGCCAAATAAACTAGGAAACATGCAAGATAGTGGCTTTGCTTGAATTACCAAAATTATAAAATACTGTAATAATAACCACCACATTTTAACTGATTCTATTATTATTTTATTATTTTACAAAATGGAAGAGATAAGCTTCTTATGTTGAAATAAAAAAAATATGTTTTACAATCTCTAGTGGACATCAAATGCCCTGTTGAGAGCTTATATAATTTCTTATTAATTTAAAATCATTTTACTAGGCAATACCATGCAATCAATTCTATTTTAAAAGCCTCTTCAAAGACTAGGAGAGAAACCTATCACAAGCATAGCTAGTTTTTTGTGCTTCACTTCTTTGCACTTCAAACTACTGCATTTTTAAAAACAAATTGATGGTTTGTGGCAACCCTTGGTTGAGCAAGTCAATCCACACCATTCTTCCAACTGCACGTGCCTCGTTCATGTCTCTGAATCACATTTTGGTAATTCCCTCCATACCTAAGAACTTTTTCATTATCATTATATCTGAGATGGTGATCTGTGACAAGTGATCTTTGATGAGTGATGTTTGATGTTATTATTGTAATTGTTTGGGGGGGCACCACAAATCATATCCACATAAGATGGCAAACTTAATAAATGTTGTGTGCCTTTTGACTGCTGAAATTACTGGCCATTCTCACATTTTTCTTTCTCTCCTTGGGCCTCCATATTCCCTGAGACACAATAATACTGAAACTAGGCCAATTAATACTCCCACAAAAGCCTAAGTATTCATATAAAAGGAAGAGTCTCATATCTCTAACTTTAAATCAAAAGCTAGAAATGATTAAGTTTAGTGAGGCATGTTGAAAACTGAGATAGGCTAAGAGCTAGGCTTCTTTGTGCCAAATGGTTAGTCTAGCTGTGAATGCAAAGGAAAAGTTCTTGAAGGAAATTAAAAGTGCTACTCCAGTGAACACAGATGATAAGAAAGTGAAACAAGCTTATTGCTTATATGGAGAAAGTTTTATGGTTTGAAGATCAAACCAGCCCAACATTCCCTTAAGCCAAAGCCTAACCCAGAGCAAGGCCCCAACTATTTCCAATTCTATTAAGGCTAAGAGAAGTGAGGAAGTTGCAGAAAAAAACTTTAAAGCTAGAAGAGATTGGCCCATAAGGTTTAGGGAAAGAAACCATCTCTATAACATGAAAGTACAAAGTGAAGCATCAAGTGCTTATGTAAACACTGCAGCAAGTTATCCATTAGATGCAGCTAAGATCATTGATGACGATGACTACACTGAACAAGAGATTTTTTTACCATAGATGAAACAGCCTTATATAGGAAAAAGATGCCACCTAGTACATTTATAGCTACAGAGGAAACATCAACACCTGGCTTCAAAGAACAGGCTGACTCTCTTGTTGGGGGCTAAGGCAGTTGGTGACTTTAACTTGAAGCCAATGCTTATATATCATTCAAAAAACCCTAGGGCCCCAGAATTTAGCAAAATCTACTCTGCCTTGCTCCATAAACGGAACAACAAAGCCTGGATGATAGTACATCTGTTTATAAAATGGTTTACCAAATACTAAACCTACTATTGAGACCTACTGCTCAGGAAAAAAAAAAGATTTTTTTTTTCAAAATATTATTGTTCCTTTCCTGCACACCTAGTAACCCCAGAACTTTGATGGTGAGTACAAGATTAATGTTGTTTTCATGCCTGTTAACATAACATCCATTTTCTAGCCCATGAATCAAGGAATAATTTCAACTTTCAAGTCTTGTTATTTAAGAAATACATCTTGTAAGGCTAGAGCTGACATGGTGATTCCTCTGACGGATATGGATAAATGGAAAATGTTTTGAAAATGATTTAACATTGTAAATGCCATAAATAACATTTGTGATTCGTGGGAGGAGTTCAAAATATCAACATTAACAGAAGGTTGGAAAAGTTGATTCCAACTCTTATGGATGGCTGAGGGGTTCAAGCATCCATCAGTGGATAAAGTAGATGCAGGTGTGGTGGAAGGAGCAAGAGAACTAGAACTAGAAGTGGAAACTGAGGCTGTGACCGAATTGCTGCCATCTCGTGATAAAACTGGAACAGATGAGGAGTTGCTTCTATAGATGAGCAAAGAAAGTAGTTTCTCGAGATGGAATTTACTCCTGGTAAAGATGCTGTGAACATTGTCGAAATGACAACAAAGGCTTTAGAGTATTCCATAAACTCAGCTGATAAAGCAGCTGCAAGAATTTGAGGACATTCACTCATTTGGAAAGAAATTCTACTGTGGGTAAAATGCTATCAAACAGCATCATATGCTACAAAGATATCATTCATAAAAAGAAGAGTTAATTGATATGGCAAACTTCATTGTTGTCTTATTTTAGGGAATTGCCACTGCCACCCTAACCTCCTTCAGCAACCACTAGCCTGATCAGTGAGCACACTTCAATATCAAGGCAAGACCCTCCCCTAGTAAAAAGATTACGAGCCACTGAATGCTCAGCTGATCATCATCAATTTTTAGCAATACAATATTTGTAACTAAGGTATGAACATTGTATTTTAGACATCATTCTATTGCATACTTTATAGAATAAAAATAACTTTTATATGCACTGGGAAACTGAACAGTTTATATGACTTGCTTTATTGTGGCATCTGTTTTATCGTGGTGGTCTGAAACTGAACCCACAATATCTCTGAGGTATGCTTCTACCTGGACACTTAATACTAGACTGAATAAAGGACTTTTAAACTTCTCAGCTAAGTAAATTCACACCCTCAAAAAGTCCAAAATTGAGAAAAATAAAAATAAATGTGTAACAAAGATTTTGTAGTGTTAGATATGCTCAAGATGGCTTAATGGTTTTACTGTTAATTCTGCGATTCCATTAGGATGTGGGGAAGATAAATGAGATTGTTTCATTAGGGCCTAATGGAGCCTTTCAGCAGATAAGCTAAATGATAATCGTTACTTCTGGTCTTCATGACTCAATCCCTGCTCAATTTGAACATTATGAATCACAGTCACTGCATCGATTGGCTTTCACCTTTTTCACCCAATAGGAGATTCAGCATGCACTCTCCCACCACCGTTATGAAAGCTACAGAGAGAGATTAGTCAATAGAAGGAGAACAAGCTGGCTGAACCAAAGATTGACAAAGATCAGTGCAATAAAAGAGAAAAGAGGGTGATTTTTTAAAGCAATAAACCAACTCATCCACCTGCTCTTGCAAAGCAGGGAATCAATTATGCCAACAAAAGGAAGCACAGTGAAAATTGCAGAGAGAAAGCCCATGCATGAATGAGCTGGTGCAGCATGTGGATGGACTGAAATATACAGGCTGACCCAGGGAAACAGAAAGATGACGCAAGTGGATGGCAAAGAAAAGGAAGGTGGGTGGCCAAGCAGGTGCCCACAATGCTGGACAAATAGGAGCAATCAGGGGTAGGGAGAGAATTATTTCCCTTCCAGAGAACTCCCTTTTGATGCTGAACTAGTTGAGACGCTGGAATTAGTATCAGAAGAGGCCACCTGCACCACTTCAGAGCACAGTCATCCTTCTGATTGCCGCATAACAAAGAATGCACTAGCGAGCAGCAATATTTTTTCTTTGTTTTTATGTGGCTTCCTAAAGCCCAGCTGAATTTGAAAGCAGCCATGTGACTCCTTCTTAGCAAACACCACACACACATGCGTATACTCACACACACACACGGAAGATGTGGGCATTACCGAGTTGTTGAAATTAAGCTGCATGCTATGTCAGAATAGTCAAGAAAGAGCAGAGATAACATGATTCCAGTCATAACCTATAGATAATTCTTAATGTTGAGGTGTTTTTAATGAGGACAAAAAAGACCGATTTACAGCTCTCAAGATCTGTTACTATGAACTCAGTACAAGTGCTGAATTACATTCACTGGGCATGAAAAGAAACGGAAGGTAGTTTTGATCATACTTCTGCCCCACTCAGAAACCTTGAATGACTCCCAGTTTCTTTCAGAGCAATGTCTAAACTCACAAGCATGTTGTTCAGGGACTTTCACTGCTTAACCTTAACCTGGGTTTTCAGCCATAGGCAGCCTATATGCCAACTCAGACAAGCTAAGTTTGACTTCCTCTCTTCTCTTTGATTTTATTCCCCTTCTCTGTTTTCATCAACCAAAATCTACCTGTCCTCCAAGACCCTGCTCAAATACAATCTCTTTCTTCAAGCCTTCAGATGTGCCCACGCAAAAGTGATCTTTAGCATCCTTTAGCACGTGAAAGCTTTCCTATGCCCAGTGGTTCTTATACTTTAATGTGTACCAAAATCCTCTGGAGGACTTGTAAAACTGCAGATTACTAGACCCCAGTCACAGTTTCTGATTTAGCGGTGTATGGTGGGGCGCAAGAATTTGCATTTCTAACAAGTCCCCAAATGATGCCAACACTGCTGAGCCAGAGACCACACTTTGAGAACTACCGCCAGAACAAGAGTGAGCATGTCTCACTTCCCCTTATAAAGCTCCTTGGGAACAGAAAGGAATTCTGTCTCTGTATTTCCACAAATCTTCAGTCCAAGTTTATATTCAGTAGATACTCAACAAATATTTGTCAAATTAAATGTGTATATGCCTGTTGCTTCATGTATGCTTGTGTATATACATTCATATTCATTCAACAAATATTTATTGCAGACACATACATTTGAAAAATGCATGTGTGTGGTAAGAATATTTAAAGTTTAAGCAGGTTTCTTAATTATCTCACATTTGGCAAGCTAAAGGAAAATACGAATATGCTATGATCCATTTTGCAAATGTGTTCTGCAGAAAAGCACTGTTAAAATTCAATAGGAAGCTTTATTTGAAGAGTGTCCATCTGTGTTCATTTGTGGTAAATGTAATGAATCTCTCATTCTGCCTGAATTTCCAGTTAACGCATGTAATATATTGCCTCAGCTTCAAGAAAGAGAAGTGTGGGAATTTGATTTCTCATGTCATGCATGTACAGTGAGCTCGCTGACATCACTATAGATATTACTCACATTCTAGATACTAAGTCACCAGCATACCACCCATCCCTCCAGTAGCACATAAAAACACAGATGCTATGGTCATCATGCCAGATTTCAGATCCTAGCTCTGCTCACTTCTAGAGCATGACCTCAGACAAACTGCTTATCTTCTGTAAGTTTTAGTTGTTTCATTAGTAAAATACAGACAATAATTACTGCTTCCTGATTGTTATAAAGACTGAAGGAGTAAATACATTGAGAAGGCTTATGTGGCCCAACCAAGAAGCTGCCACTGGTGCTATTGTATTAATATCAGACAGACATGGCACCCTCCCAGAAAGAACACAGCACCCTGCCTTATCTGGGGTTTCAAAATCTTATTTCACTCAGTTACCATCGGAAGTCACCACCAACTAAGCCAGAAAAAACTAACAAATGTAAACGTTAATACTGTAAACTTTCACTGTACTTAAAAATTACCTATACTGCTCATTACTGTTGGTACCTGACTTTTAGCATATTTTGAGAACAAAATGGTATGATGGCAGCATTTTGATTAAGGAGAGCAATGCTGCTTCAGTGGCTTCTATTACTGAATGATTGCTATCACCACTCAAATCCCATAGCCAGAAACTCATTTTGCCCCCAAACACCTTAACCCATGACACTGAAATTATGGATGCCTGAAGATAGTTTTGGTTTTTCAACTTGTGAAACCAGATACCACTTCTTCCAAATTCTGTGATTTACTCTATCATCATCAGTGAGATCTACAGGATTGGGCCTTCCCTTTTGTAAGGTTTTAATATTCTTAGTTATTATAATATTACATTATTACTTGTGTTTATAACTGGAAAATATCAAGTTTATAAACATTTACTACTGGATAAGATAAGAAGAGGCTATGGAAATGCAGACCTCTTTTCTGCTTGTAATTTTAGTGACACTGCAGCCCAGGGTGGGTAGGGAGATATGTTTCTTCTGTTTGCAGAACATTGCTCCATGAGAAATTGGCATTTGTTTCATGAAATGGCCACCTACATTTAAACCTTAACATGGGATGTGGGAGTAAAACTAAAATTATAGGACATAATGTGTGCTTAGATTATTTACAACTATATTATTATAAACATATCTGATACACAACAGGCAATAATATTTTCAGAATTCAGTGCCTCTGGACTGATTATATAGTGACAATTATACTTTCAACAAGAGGAGATTTTTTTTATACTAAACTTCCACAAATTTCTGATGCTCCTGTATAATTCGTGTATTGTGTAGATTATCCTGTTCCTTGTTGTATTAGTTTCTTACGACTGCCATTAAAAAATGACCACATACTCGTTGGTTTAAACAACAGATTTTTGTTCCTCTCTCTTGGTTTTAAAGGCCAGAGTCTGAAATCCAAATGCTGAAGGGTTTCACTGCTTCTGAAGTCTTCAGGGAACAAGCCAATCCTCACTTCTTTCAATTCCTGCTGCCTATGGGCATTCTTTGTGGGTATATCCCTCCCTCCAATCTCTGCCTCTGTCTTCATGTGGCCTTCTCTTTCACATGTCTCTACATCTTCTCCTCATCTGTCTCTTGCAAAGACATTTTTCACTGGATTAGGGCCCACCTGGACACTCCAGGATGATCTCATCACAAGATCATTAACTTAAACATCTGCAAAGACCCCTGTTCCAAATAAGGTCACATCACGGGTTCTGGGAACACATCTTTTTAGGGGGTGCCCATCCACCCACCACACTTTTAGTACACAAGTGTGGTATGTGTGTTTTACCTCCCTGCTGCTGTGTGGCAGAATCCCTGAGGCTAGAGTTTTGTCTTCTGTATTAATGATTCTACCAGGTTCTCAGTGCTCAGTACTCAGAGTACCAGCTCTCACCAGGTACTCTTTAAATTGTGTTGAGTAAGTAAATGTACATATAATTTTAAAACATTATTATAATTTCTACATTGTAACAGCAAGATACTAGAAAATATTCAGAAAACTGAGAGGTAGCCATTCCCAAAATCATAAAAGGAGCTAGCCACAGATTATGTCAGAATGAGGGATGCAGTTGGTGAAGTAGAGCAATAAAGTGCAAAGGAAATAAGGTCATGATCCCAGATTCAAATGCAATGCTTCCCTGAAAGCAAAACTGCACTCAGCAACTCAACAGACATTTACAGAAAGACGGAACCACTTAGGAAAATGTATCTAGTCATTTCCCCAGGGAAGAGATGGATAATAAAATTTTAAAGGATTTAGAGAAAATTAATCTTATTTGTTCTTTCCTTTTGAACACGATCTTATGCTTGTCATATTAAATATCATAAGAAATGGAACAATGACGTGAAAATCAGATTCTAAAAGTGACAATTAAACTAGTCCTGCATCTTGTTATGTATGATTTAGAAAATAAAAGTCAATATAGTTTTATCATACTTTACAATTTCTAAGGTATTTTTTCAGATGAGATTCCATCTGACATAACCAATAGCCTTAGGATATAAGATATTTCCCATCTTATAGATGAGAAAATACATTGAGAAACTGACTTGCCCAAGGTCACACAAGTATAAACAAAATAGGCAGATACTGACTTCAACGTTGTTCTTCTCATACCAAATCTGCGTGTTGTGTGTGTGTGTGTGTGTGTGTGTGTGTGTGTGTGGAGTGACTACTCTCCCAACTAGACTGTAAGTCCCTATAGGTATCCGTCATCTGCATTAGTGAAGCTACCGGGTATTTTCTTATGCCTGGCTGTAAGGGTACATGACAAGCATCTTAAAAATCTAACTTATAAAAATTGAATTTTCTTCACAAAAGGGAAGAGACGGATAATAAATTTGAATACACTTTGTGGATTCCAATAAAGACCAATATGAGGAAAAACTGACATCTGTGGGGGAGGAAGCAGGGAAGAGAGGAAAAGTAACATGCTGCTCAGCACTTCTTTATGCCTTCAAAGAAGAGGAAAACTTAGTTTCCCTGACAGTAGGAAATTTTTTGTTTTAAAAGATTGTAAATTTAAATTGTACTAACCCAGAGTTCTGTGTATCATTTGGTAACAAACTGTCTTATATTGATTCTAGGACACTACCCCCAACAAACTAAAGTACAGGCATTATGTCTTAAGTAAGCAGTTAATGACTGCCCCTCGCACATCTTACTCCCCATACTCATGCTGGATACTCAGAATTAAATAATTTGCTGTCAACTTACAAACAGAACAGATTCTCTTAATTGTTAGGATTCTCCGGAAAACCTCCTTCAGGGGACATGGACTTCCTACATCTGTCATGTTGAAGATCATGATCCCACTGTTCACCAATATTTCCTAAATTAATCAAAGCCTGAAAGCCTTCAATACAAAGCTGAATGAAGAACTATAACTTGGCAGTTGGAAATTAGGCACAAATGTTCTCTCTGAAATGTCAGTGCATAACTGGCTTTTAGAAGCATCTTTTTTAAAGGACTATTGCTACTTGAGCTTGGTCTGCCACTCCTGAATGCCAAAATATCAGTGCCTGATGATTTAATGAGTAAAGAGGTCCCAGAGGCCACTTCCAGGAAGTCAGAGGCAACAGGACAAGAATCCAACCCCAGGCACTCTGTATACACAGACACTTCAGCAGAAGAGCTCCAGCCCACCCCAGTGAGAAGCTGTTTTCAATTTCCTTAAAGATACACAGATATAAAAACTACTGCTATTGCTATCCATGCCCTTTCCTCCTCCAATGAGCCTGAATCAGAAAGGAGCTGCAAATCCTCCCCTCCTTTTTGTTAGAGGACATTCCTTTCTTCTTTCCAGAATCTGTAGAGAAGTTGCCAGTATACCTTGGGTTTAAAAAACGTTTACTCGTATTTTAGAAAATCTGATAAAACTTATGGACCTAATCTTCATAATAATGCAATGCTCAAAACATAGGGGGTCCCTGGAATATCTGTAGCACGTTCAGGAAAACCCTGGGGTTCTTGAACACTAGGGAAAAAATCAGGCAGGCCTCCATGCACTTATGTTTTAGTCAAGCCTCACCATATATTTTGAAAAGAGTTATAAGTTTGGTGCAAAAGTAACTGCTGTTTTTGCCATTGAAAGTAATGGCAAAATCTTACTACCAAAAGATCTGTGTACATCCCTCTTTCCAGAAAAAAAGGAAAGATAAAATAATCTTTCTCTCTCAATAGCCTAAACAAAGAATCATCAGCCTAAGTAGTGATGACACAATTTTTGAGGTCAGTCAAATCTCTATTTGAATTCTAGCTCAGCCTTTTCCTAACATGTCTGATCTTATGCAAGTTACCAGATCTATCTGAACATAGTTTTCCAAATCTCTAAATACCTAATAGGGCTGATGTGATGAGCAAAATGAATATCTCTAATGTTATTGGTACGGTGTTGAGCACACAGTTGCTAGTGCTAAATAAATGACTGGTACCATCATCACCATTGCCATCAGAAAAAACATAGTTGGGATGCAAGTAGGATGGGAGCATATTAAATATACAAAGACTGAAGAGCCTTATAGGAAAACTCCTTAAAACTCTATGAAACACAAAGCAAAGCTAGATGTCCTCTACCACTACAGTATCTAGTTTGCCATAACATAGATCTTAGGTTATAGTATGATACCCAGCAAAACTTCAGAGAATTTTCACCATGAAGTGGTCTCACCTGTGCAGAATCTCAGAGTCTGGGTCATGAAGGCAGCATTCTGTCAAGGCTAGGATATCACTAGCACAGGTTAAACCCCAAGGCACAAAGAAGGAGATTAATCTAAACCTGCTAAAGTGTCTTGTCCCTGCCTGGTAGATGAACTCAAAATGACTCTTTAGTCTTTTCTAAGACTGTTAAATATTTTAACGAATTCAGTAATTTGGAAATGTTTACTAATACTTTATGTTAATTTTTTTAATTCTTGCTATGACTTTTCTCAAGTTTAAACATGTCTTTGATTCTTCAATCACTTATCATAGCATCTAGCTGAAAACAAAGCCTCTAAAGCATTTGGGATCAGAAAAAATGAAAGAGAGATATACGGGAAGCAAGGAAAAAAGAAAAAAGGAAGGGAGGAAAAGAAGAAGGCAGTGAATGTGTGCTCATTTGATCATTCATGATATTTCTTGAATATCTAATGTATACTACACTTGTATCAAGCACTACATATAATAATGGATGAGATAAATGAACACATACCGTTCAGTGTTTATTTGTTTGCTTCTTTATAGGAATTAGAAAAGGAGAGAAAAGTAGACATTATTACTATGGATCCAAGTAATAAGGATATGACACAGATAATTCATTGTCCACCAAATATTTGTGCTCCTTCATAGAACTGAGTTGCTGCAACAGAGCAATGCCAGCCAGAATACATTTCCAAGCTCCCCTTACAACTAGGTACCCTATGACTAACTTCTGACCAATGAAATGTGGCCAAAAGTGATGCCTGTCATTTCCAGAGATGTCAGCTAGCTGGATTTTGACACCTAGAACCACCTTGAAAGCCCTGTGTTGAAGATAACAGAGCCTCTGCCACCTGGGGTCCTGAATGACTCTATAGAGCAAACCCTCACGTCCCTTCCTCTGCTCATTGCTTGGAATTTATATGAGTAATACTAATATTGAAACTAAACTCTTTTTCTTGGGCTAGTTTTCTGAGGTTGAGGAGGATTGTTCATTAGCTAGTGTTTACTATAGCTAACATAAAAAATAGAAATCGTATTATAAATTCATTTTTAAAATAGCCTAAGATTTATCTTATGTGAATTAATAATAAGATCAAACCAACTGTCTAAGTTGTCAAGATTCTTTGCTTTTGGATTACAGTTTTACAAAGTCAGCATAGTAACGCTCGTACGTTCTCATCTAATGCTCTATTAAGCTGTTGATGACATCATAGAAATTTGGATAGACAATTGGTAGACTGTCACTGCAACTAGATGTAGACTGGTCAAAGAAGGTGTTATTCGCCTAAAAAATTGTTTTAATGGGAGAATAAAGTAGTTTTAATGGGAGAATAAAGTAATTTTTATGTATTAAATGCATTTTGGTGGTTAAAATCATTTCAAAACATCATTAATATAGTTTCATTTGCAGATTTTAATCTAAGACTTTTAAATCAACACTCCTTTATACAACATGAAACTCTCTCCCCTACCCTTTTTTGTAGGCCTTATTTTATTACTGATAATGTCTTCTAAAAATTATAACTACATTTAATGAATGCTCTCTATGAGTCAAAACATGACTATGTACATTTTACATATCTAATTTATATTTACATTTTTTACATATAATAGACTTCACATTATGGCCCATGTAAACTCACTGCATTATATTTTATGATCCCTATTTTATAGAAATATGATCACTGATGTTTATTAAAATCAAATAATCTGATTAATTTCACCTACCTAATCCGTGTAGGAGCTTTAATAATAGCAGACAATATATACTGAATGTTTGGTATGTGTCAGGTATGCTTTTATACACTACCACTTTGTTAACTTCATCTTCCTAACTCTAAGTAATAGGTACTATTATTGTCCTTTTAATAGAAATGAAAAAACTGAGACCCAGAGTTTCAGTGGCTTGTCCAAGATTGCACAGCTAGTTAGTGGCTGAGCTAGAATTAAGATATAGGCTGTTTGACTTCAACTTTCCCTTCACCACTTCACTAACTTTGCTAACTACAATGGGGCATGCGAATTTTACTCTTGATTAATGAGAACATATTAATATAAACTCAACTTTGGTTTAGAATAATGCAAGATGTGAGTCAAGTCATGTTTTATCACTATTTATGTATCTTTTTTAAATCCTGAATTTAAAATTAATAAGAAAATAAAGTGCCACAGATTCAAGTTGAATAGTTAGATAGTCTTATCACATCTAGAAATCGAAACAAAATATATAGCAATCCCGTCAGGATCAGAAAGGTGAACAGCCATGGGAATGTCAATTAGTTTGTCCTTGGAAAGAAGTTGGAAGGGTTACAAAAAGCTGATGGGGGCAGGAGTGTAAACAAAGTTCACAGATCATATACCCAGAAGATATTTTGTTGGTGGCAATTCCTATCCACCTATACTGCTGTTTTCTTTAATCTATCTTCCATATCCCAGGAATAAAACTCAATGTTATTTATTTTTTAAAAAAATAAGCAAAAATACCCAAACAATAAATGCTTTCTCTTTATGAAAGACAGTAAATTAGAGAAAGTAAGGGTAGGTCACTGGTGACCTATAACACAAAGATTTGTTCTAGGATTCAAACAAGGCTATAAGAGCAATTAGAAACCATTAGGAGAAGAACATTCTTACAGTAACAATGCCATGATTAAATGTACTGAAGAAAAATAAATGCAGTTCTTATTTTAAGGGATGCATTGGCATTATACAAACAGTAAAGGAAACAAGATTTAATCACGGAACTATTCATATGAATCACTCAATGACACTTGACCATTACTAATTTATCCTCTTTACAAAAGAAATTTAAAGAACTAATCTAGCTAACTATAAAAGGGTGTACTATATACTTACCATGAATTAAAATAAATCCTTTTCCCAGAAAACTGTAGCATGCAACAAATTCATTACAGATGACTTCAGCCAAAGCTGAATTGAGACTACTGTATCTAGAATCAACAAACCCGGGCTGAAGTAAGATCTCTGCATTTTCTGAGCATGTGCTCTTAGGCAAGGCACTTAACCCCTTTAACTCGCAGTTAAAATAAATGCAAAGTAAGCGCAACCCTAAAAAATGCAGACACCACATTGTTCAGTCTCTGAGCTGAGCCTCATTCAAAAGTACAACCCAATACCAATGGAAGCATAAGAGGAATTTACATCCTTCACTCAAGTTCCCTGAAGGATTTTAGAAGTAATCCAACACATAGTCCAGATGAACACTATTTTTTCCTTCTGTTTTCCTGCCTGCCTTTACTCCCTCTATATTCTTCAACTGCTATGGTAAAATTGCTGAGAACCTCCTGTTCCACTTCCAATTGTGTGCTTTTGGTTCCTCCCCTATTATTCATTTATTCTCTCACTCACTTATTCATTATCTTGATTAACTTAGTCTCTCTTCCAGCGAGAAATAATCGCTCTTCTTTATAGAAGATGAAAAGAAGAGAATTTGGGCTGTTGAGCTGGAAGAAAAAAGATGTCTGTAAATACATCTACATTAATATATTTTATCACATGAGAATAATAAGGATTATGTATTAGTCCATTCTCACACTGCTATGAAGAATACTTGAGACTGGGTAATTTATAAGGGAAAGAGCTTTAATGGACTCACAGTTCAGCAGGTCTGGGGAAGCCTCAAAAAGTCATGGCAGAAAAGAAAGCAAACATGTCCTTAAACACATGGTGGCAGCAAGGAGAAGTGCTGAGCAAAAGGGGTAAAAGCCCTTATAAAATCATCAGATCTTGTGAGAACTCACTTATTATCATGAGAACAGCATGAAAGTAACCACCTCCATGATTCAGGTACTTCCCACTGTGTTCCTCCCATAACACATGAGGATTATGGGACCTACAATTCAAGATGAGATTTGGGTGTGGACATAGTCAAACCATATTATTCTGTCCCTGGACCCTCACAAATCTCATGTCCTCACAATTTAAAACACAATCATGCCCTTCCAACAGTCCCCCAAAGTCTTGACTCATTCCAGAATTAACTCAAAAGTCCAAGTCCAAAGTCTCATCTGAGATAAGGCAAGTACCTTCCATCTATAAGCCTGTAAAATCAAAATCAAGCTAATTACTTCCCAGATAAAATAGGGGTACAGGCATTAGGTAAATATACCCATTCCAAATGGGAGAAATTGGCCAAAACAAAGAAGCTACAGGCCCCATTCAAGTAATCCAATAGGGCAGTCATTAACCTTGAAGTTCCAAAATGGTCTCCTTAGACTACATGTCTCACATCCAGGGCATGCTGATGTAAGAGGTGGACTCCCATGGCTTTGGGAAGTACCACCCCTGTGGCTTTGTAGAGTATAACCCCCCTACTGGCTGCTTTCATGGCTACCACTGAGTGTCTCCAGCTTTTCCAGCCACATGGTTCAAGCAGTCAGTGGATATACCATTCTGGGGTCTGGAGGACAGTGGCCCTCTTCTCATAGCTCCACTAGATAGTACCCTAGTGGGGACTCCATGTTGTGGCCCCAACCTCACATTTCCCTTCTGCACTGCCCTAGCATAGGTTCTCCATGGGTGCTCTGCCCCTGCAGCAGACTCTGCCTGGACATCAAGGCGTTTCCATACATCCTCTGAAATATAGGCAGAAGTTCCCCAGAATCAGTTCTTTTCTTCTGTGCACCCACAGGCCCAACACCATGTGGAAGCTTCCAAGGCTTGCACACTTTAAAGCAACATCCTGATCTGTACTTTGGCCCCTTTTAGCCATGGCTGCAGCAGCTGGGAACTAAAGTTGGACACAGCAGGGGGCCCTGGACCCAGCCCAGGAAAACATTTTTCTCTCCGAGACCTCCAGGTCTGTGATGAGAGGGACTGTCTTAGTCTCTGACATGTTCTGGAGACATTTTCTCCATTATCTTGGTGATTAACATTTGGCTCATTACTTATGCAAATTTCTGCAGCCAGCTTGAATTTCTCTTCAGAAAATGGTTTTTTCTTTTCTGTCACATTGGCAGGCTGTGAATTTTCCAAACTTTTATGCTCTGCTTCTCTTTTAAACATAATTTCCAATTCCAAATTACATCTTTGTGAATATATAAAACTGAATGCTTTTAACAGCACCCAAGTCATGTCTTGAACAATTTGCTGCTTAGAAATTTCTTCTACCAGATACCCTACATCATCTCTCTCAAGTTCAAAGTTCCACAGATCTCTAGGGCGGGAGCAAAATGCTACCAGTCTCTTTGCTAAGGCATAGCAAGAGTCACCTTTACTTCATTTCCCAACAAATTCCTCATATCCATCTGAGACCATCTCAGCCTGGACTTCATTGTCCATATCACTATCAGCATTTTGGTCAAAGCCTTTCAACAAGTCTCCAGGAAGTTCCAAATTTTCCCCATCTTCCTGTCTTCTTCTGAGCCCTTCAACCTGTTCCATCCTCTGTGTGTTACCCAGTTCCAAAGGTGCTTCCACATTTTCAGGTATCCTTACAGCAGTACCCCACTACCCGGTGCCAATTTCCTGTATTAGTCCATTCTCGGCTGCTATGAAGACACAACCAAGACTGCATAATTTATAAAAGAAATAGGTTTAACTGACTCACAGTTCTATGTGACTGGGGAGGCCTCAGGAAACTTACAATCATGGTGGAAGGGAAAGCAAACGTGTTCTTTATCACATGGCAGCAGCAAGGAGAAGTGTCAAGCAAAAGGGGGAAAAGCCACTTATAAAACAATCAAATCTTGTGAGAACTCACTATCATGAGAACAGCATGAGGGTAACTGCCCCCATGATTTAATTACCTCTCACTGGGTCCCTCCCATGATGCATGGGGATTATGAAAACTACAATTCAAGATGAGATTTGGGTAGGGACACAGCCAAACCATATCAGCTCATTTGAAATAGTTTTATGTATATTAAATGAATAATGTCTGTAAAGTTTCTTGAAAGGATTAATAGCTTTCTGCTTGTGAGCACATATACCATATGTATAAATGCATATATATATATATATATATTCCTTATTATATAACAGGTATATTTGATATTCTGCTTGGCCCTCCGAATTCATTTTCTACTATACTCTGCTCTCTAGGAAGCCCATCTTTCTGGACTGCATCAAATGGGAGGCATTGGCAGAAAGCCAGAGAGTGGGAAAAGTGAGATTGGGGTATCAATTTCTTAGGTTTCCTCCCTGCCAGGCCTCAAGATGCAGTGCTTGCATTGCACTACTGAACTTTTCAGATCCTATTGGGAAGCCTTCTCCTAGTTACAGCCATAGATCTGTCTCTTTGTTCCAGTAAATATTCCCTCCCCTTCTCCCTTCAGGCCTAAGAGAGGAAATGGGTATGAATGTGCTTCTGCATCCTCTGTTGGCTTCCTGACCACAGACTTATCCTGCCTAAACCATTGTAAATAGGTTAACTGTTATCCTACATTACCCCCATTTGAGAGTGTCACCAGTTTTCCAGCCAGAACCTTGACTAATGCAAAAGGCAAATCAGTTTGGGGGGCAGGGGGTCCCTCCATGAATCCCTTAACCTACTGTGGAAAAAAATTGGTATACTGGTACTCTAAGTTTCACCTGCTTTTCTCATAAACTCCCACCATCATAGGAAAACAGTAGAAGAACAGAGGTTGTAAATAGGTGTGTCTAGAAAAAGGTGTGAGGGGTGAGGAATTAGGACAGGGAATTAAGCTTCCACAGGAAGATTCATTCCTTGTCTTTAAAATGTGGCATTCCATGATAAGGGGTTAATAACTAAAATATAAAGAACTCAAAGAAATTCACAGCCAGTAAACAACATCATTAAAAAATAAGCAAAGAACCTAAATAGAGATTTCCTATAGGAAGACATACAAAGGGCTAACAAGTACATTTTAAAAAGTTCAAAGTCACTAGTTATCAGAGAAATGGAAATTAAAATCACAATGAAATTATCATCTTATATCTAGCCATAGATGAGCTATTATCACAGATTAGTTATTATTATAAAGATAAAAGATAAGTATCGGCAAGGATGCAGAGAAAAGGGAACTAGTATACTGCTGGTGGGGCTGTATCATCCAGCCATTAGCAAAATAGTATAGAAGTTTCTCAAAAAATTAAAAATGGAATTCCAGTGATTCCACTATGGGGTATATCTCCAAAGGAAAGGAATTCAGCATGACGAAGAGATACCTGCACTCTCACATTCACTGCAGCATTATTCACCATAGCTAATATATGGAATCAACCTAAGTGTTCATCGACACATAAATGGATAACGAAACTATGGTACATATACACAACCAAATATTACTGAGCCTTTAGAAAGATAAAAATCTCTTCATTTGTGACAACATGGACTCAGGAAGACAAAAACTGCATGACCTCACTTACATGTGAAATCTAAAAAACAACAAACCCATAGAAGAAGAGAGTAGAATGGTGGTTACCAGGTGCTGAGGTGGGGTAGGAGGGTGGGACTAGGGAGATGTTTGACCAAAGGGTACAAAATTCTGGGACAAGAGGTTCAAGAGATCCATTATACAGTAGAACGACTATAATTAATAACAATGTATGCTTGAAAATTGCAAAGAGAGATTTTAATTGATCTCACAAAAAATAAGTATTTGAGGTAATACATATGTTAGCTTGAGTCCACTATTCTAGTGTATACATATTTCAAAACTCAGTGTTGTACACCACAAGTGTATATAATTTTTGTGAATTAAAGATAAAATAAAATATCACATCCTAGTGGCTTCTGCTGCTTTGCAACAACAATGAATAAATTAGTCTTGGTTTGTACAACAGAAAAACAATTTCTTTCACTTAAATTACCTACACACAATGCAGGACCTGGGAAATTCATTTTGCCTCATATTGGCTGGCTCCCCATCAGTGTAGAATTGCTTATGACTTTTCAATTAAAACCTATGTTCGGAAATTTTATTAAATAATTTTACCTCTATTTGCAGACGACATGATTGTATATTTAGAAGACCTTATGGTCTCAGCCCAAAATCTCCTTAAACTGATAAGCAACTTCAGCAAAGTATCAGGATAAAAAGTCAATGTGCAAAAATCACAAGCATTCCTATACACCAATAACAAACTTAAAGAGAGCCAAATCAAGAACGAACTGCCATTCACGATTGCTACAAAGAGAATAAAATACCTAGAAATACAACTGACAAAGGATGTAAAGGACTTCTTCAAGGGGAACTACAAACCACTGCTCAATGAAATAAGAGAGGACACAAACGGAGAAACATTCCATGCTCATGATTAAGAAGAATCAATATTGTGAAAGTAACCAAATATTTTTAATAGTGTCTAAAAAACTTGAAAATCAGAGGATTCTACGAAATGGAGTATAGTTATGTACTGAAGAGATGTGATGGCTGTTGTTCTAGGTGCTGAGTTGCATATCTCAGTTGTATTTTTCTTTCACTTTTTGGGTTTGAAGACTTTTAGGTAATTTCAGTAGCTACAGAGGTTACCTAAGGATACTAACTGACATGAGGTCTTATAATCATAGGGGGAAATAGAGGTAAAATGGGAAACTATAACATTAATATTTAGGGCAGTATTTAAAAAAAGAGTATAGTAATTGGGTCAGTTTATATATGTATGTATGTTCATGGGAAAGTCAATGCATTGAAAAAGAGCAAAGTTTTTTTGCATTGTATTCTAATACCATCATGTCTTAGAATTGTGCTTTATAGGTGGGGAAATGAACCTTAGAGAGGCTAAATGAGTTGACCAAGAGGCTATGGGGAAGTGAGGACAGAGCTAGAATTGAAACACATCCTTCTAGATTCAAGTATACTTGATCTTTGCCTTCTGGCTGAATGGATGGCAAGAAGGATCCACCATGTCAAGAGAAAAAAATGAAAAGGGAAGCTGTTCATCTAGGGGACTAGTATTATATCATTAAATTTGGACTAAAAAAAGTAAATGGTTCAAGTCAACTCTGGGGGTTACCAGATTTGTAACCTAGGTAAGTTTCTGAAGTTGAGGCCTCAAGTCTGGAGATCCTCATACCTAAAGGGAAAGGATTTTTTTGAGGATAAGCTTATCCACTACCTTTGGGGATTGAGATCATGTGCGTGACAATATCTAGAACTTGGTAAGTGTCAAGTTCCCTTCTCCTTCCTTTACATATTGATCTATAAGTTGTTTAAATTTTTCCTCAGGACATTGTTTTCTCCTGAGTCCTCTTTGTTTTAAAAAACCATTTTATTATATGCAACATGTAGACATAATGCTTTTTTTTTAAAAAAAACCATGGGTTTTGTGTGTTGTAAGGTAACTTCCACGTAAGTTGCCTTATGGCCAAATGGTTTGAAGTCTCATGGAGCCATGAAAGTGTCATCTACAATTCAACTTTTTTTTTGAGATAAGGTCTCATTTTGTTGCCTAGGCTGGACTGCAGTGGTGCAATCATAGCTCACTGCAGCCTTGAACTCCTGGGCTCAAGAGATCCTCCCACTTCAGCCTCCTGAGTAGCTAGGATTACAGGCACATGCCACCATGCCTGGCTATTTTTTTTTTTTGTGCATTTTTGGGATCTTGCTATGTTGCCCAGGCTGGTCTCGAAATCCTGTCTTCAAGTGATCCCTCTGTCTCAGCCTCTCAATGTGCTGGGATAATAGACACGACCCTGGCCTATAATTAACTTTTAAGTAAATATCAGTGATGCAATGATACAGTATAAAGGCCAAGAGAAATGGCAAGATGTTATGTCTTATGCCATTTGTTCTGGTGGCTGTGAATGTTTATTTAGCATGACTATTATGTTGTGGAGTGGTTAATGTCCAGATCAGTTCCGCATAATGTAAAGCCTACTTCAAGTAGGAGGAGGATAAATAGGTTAAAGGAGAAAAGACTAGCAGAGGTTCCTGTGGTTTATAAAAAGGAAGTGGTTGAGGGAGTAGATTGATGACCGAGGATTAGTAAACCAGGGTTAGCTGCTGCACAGTTTTAATGCAGACCCTAAAGGGGGGCAGGGGCATGCCTTTCTCCTGCCTGGTGGAATGGGAAATATCATTAGAGGGTAATAAATATATTTAGTTTAAACTTCAGTTCCTTATGTTTACATGAGAAAAGATCAGATTACAGATTTATTATAACTCATTCTTCAAAATATCTGGGAGTAAATAAAAAATGAAATAATCCTCTATTATTCATATTAACAGGATGGGGGAGACAGGAAGAGGGTGTGTGTGGTCATCATAGGACAATGAATAGTATAAAAACCACTGATCACTGACAGATCCCTCTTCTGTTTTCTTCCTGGCCTTCTTGGTTTGACAACACTGGACATAGCTGAGTCTTTAGCATGAGAGAAGGGGGTTGAGAGGAACAGACAACTCACATACTCCTGAAGTTGATAATCTTAAGTTAAAAAAAACCCATTGTTCCAATCTGCCCCCTTAAAAACTATTTTCCTCTCAACTTCTTACACTCTGTGAAATATATGTATAAGCCTCTAATGCCTGACTTCATCTTCACTGTAGTGATTAAAGTCAGATGTTTAGACACACTAGACTGATCTAATGCACTCCGACTTGGCTGCAGTGGAGTCTGTAACTCCGTATGTCAGATACCAGGCGATTGACATTTTTGTAATGACCGTAAATTATGTTGGACCTGGAGCCTGATGTGAATTATGCATTATGTCACTGTGTTAACTACTTATCATGGAACACTTTGTTTGATGTTGGTCCTGATTGTCTAATTCTAGGAGTATGAAGTTTCGTACTCCTAGAATGCCAATTTCAAATTTAGATGTCAGCCATGATGATAAGTTTTTACAAATTTGTGCTTTAAAGCAACTTAAATCTTACAAGTGGTTCTCAGTATATAAAGAATAAAATTGTTCAGTGCTTTAAGGAATGTTGTATACATATTGTGGTCACAATATCTTAAAAAGAAAATGTTGATAAAATGGAAAGGAAACACAGCAGAGTGGTTAGGAACACGGACTTTGAAATCAAACCTTAGTTTGAGTCCAGGTCTTTCTTGCCAATAATTAGATGTTTAATCTTTCTTAACCATATCCCCCTGCCCCCATATATACTATAGGAGTAACAATATAATACCTGTTTCATAGAGACATTGTGATGATTAATCGAGATGATGCATTTAAAGGCTTTAGATTGGTACCTTGTGAGTGCTCAATAATTACTGGCTACAATTAACAATAATAATAGAAATAAATATTAAGAGTACCACCCTTAACATCTCAAGTTTATAACCTTCCTGAAAATGCGGAATGACTAATGTCTGTTGTTGTTTTGATGTTGATATTGTAGAACGTATTAACTTTTGTCTTTTTGCTCCTGAAAGCCATGTGGAGAATGTCAGTCATGTGTCCTGAAGACGTGTTATTGGGAGATGACCTGATAATGATTTTTAAACCATTTAGATAAAATAAAATGTTCTCTAAACTTTCGATCCCGTCTCTTGCCCCCTCCCTTCCTTGAAGAGAAATTTGGTGGTGATAATGTATATATGATTTCTTTGCTGGAACAACTGATTTAAATTATTTGGGGTTTTGAAGCGGCATGCTGCAGGAAAAAAGGAGAGGCCCAGAAGTCTGAAACCAGCCTTGCCCATACAACTGTCTTCTGCTTTAGGAGACAGTGTTTGGAAACATCGTCAGCTCTATGATGCTTCTGTGACCTTAGTTAGCCATTGTCCTTTATCTACGTGTCTGGTACTGCTATTTGTGTAGATGCCCATTATTATGCTGAAAACACTATGTGGTGGTTCACGCCTATAATCTCAACACTTTGGGAGGCCGAGGCAGGCAGATCATGAGGTCAGAAGTTCGAGACCAGCCTGACCAACGTGGTGAAACCCCATCTCTACTAAAAATAAAAAAATTAGCCAGGCGTGGTGGTGGGCACCTGTAATCTCAGCTACTGGGAGGCTGAGGCAGGAAAATCACTTGAACCTGGGAGGTGTAGGTTGCAGTGAGTCAAGATTGTGCCACTGCACTCCAGCCTAGCCGACAGAGTGAGACTCTGTCTCAAAGAAAAAAAAAACAACAAAAAACTTGCCCCCCCTTTAAACTGTGAGTTCTTTGAGGGCATTTTATGTATAGTACTCAGGCTAGCGCCGAGTACTGACTTAGTAAAGATTTGTTGAGTGATTGTGTGATCAGCGTCAAGGCGTGACTCTAGGCTTACTTTGCTGGGTGGTTTTGGGCAGCTTATTTACTCTGAAACCCAATGAACATCACACCTGATTTGTCTTCTGCAAATAGTTAATGTGACCTCAAATGAATAAATGTAAATAGTTTCTGTAATTTCAAAATGCCAGGCAATAGAAGATTTAAAAACCTGGTCATGATAATAACAACGACGTTGAAACCCAAGCTATAACGTTTACCCTGGTATGCTTCATAATAGTGAGAACTGGACACAACTGAGATTTTCTGTGGCTCACACGTGTAATCCCAGCACTTAGGGAGGCTGAGGTGGGTGGATCACTTGAGGTCAGGAGTTTTGGACCAGCCTGACCAACATGGTGAAACCTCATCTCTACTGAAAAAAAAAAAAAAAAAAAAGAAAAATTAGGTGGGTGTGGTGGTGGGTGCCTGTAATTCCAGATGTTTGGGAGGCTGAGGCATGAGAATCTCTTGAATCTGGGAGGCGGAGGTTGCAGTGAGCCAAGATCATGCCACTGTACTATAGCCTGGGCTGGAGTAAGACTCCATCTCAAAAGCAAAAGAAAATTTTATCACTAGGTTATTTGTTAAATCACTGATGCCACACACACACAATATAGTATTAGGCAGCTGATAATATTTACTGAATGTTTAAAATATGTGCTGTTCTGTTGTGAATGAGCTGGTCTAGGCAAACCTATCCACAAAGGCCAAGGGAGCTGAGAGGCCAAAGAAAGAGGTTGACAAATCTAGTTTTTCAGAAAGAAATAGGGACTTACAAATAGAAGCAGTGTCTCTGGCAGCGGAGAGATGATGGATCCCTGCACTTGCCCTGCTAAAAATATCCTTTACATAGCAAACTTTTAGTACAAAGACATGTGCAATTGGTCGTTTCTAAGACTTTTGTGAGAAATTTGTGACTTCTGGAGAGGTTAGATACCCATCTTTATGCGGGTTATCTAGGCTATAGGCATTGTTTCTCTTTGAGCGGTTATCTATGATTTGAGAACACATTGGTCCTCACAGGTTTTGTTTCACGATCGAGTCACTCTTGGTGAAAACAGGCTGTTTTCCTGCATGCACCAAGCCCTGTTCTAAGCATTTAGCAAATATCTCATGTAATCTTTACAAACCCCTTTGAAATCTGGACGCCAGAGTCCTCAGTTTATGGATGAAGTCGAACTGTATGACTAGGGCAGAAAGAGTTATACATTTTGGACATGAATCAAAAGCAAGTTGAATGTTATGTATATTTATTAAGCATAGAAAAAACAAACTTGGTAGGCGGTCCATCCAAGAATTAGCAGTTATTTTCTCAGGAGACAAGATTTCTGAGGCAGTTGCTCCCTGCAGGGGGGTTGGTGTTGCTCTCTTGCCCAGGCTGGAGTGCAGTGGCACGATTTCCCACCTCAGTCTCCCAAATAGCTGGGACTACAGGCATGTGCCACCATGCCTGGTTAATACTTTTGTATCTTTTTGTAGAGATGTGGTTTCACCATGTTGCCTAGGCTGGTCTTGGACTCCTGGGCTCAACTGATCCACCTACCTCAGCCTCCCAGAGTGCTGGGATTATAGGTGTGAGCCACTGTGCCCAGCCTCTATAGGACATTTTAAAATTTGATTGGAATTTTTTTTTTTTACAATAAGCATGCATTATTTTATATTTAATGAAATAAAGCAATAAGTGATCATTTACTTTGTAACTATTTAATTACAAAGAAGAAGTGAAGAAATGAAATGTTAACATAACTGAAATGTTAATTTAATTAGTTCTCATTTTGGCAATGAAAGTTGTTCAATTCGAGGTTTAAAATAGTGCGTTTGAAACAGAACATACCCGCCCCTATCCACCTCTTTTCTTGTTTTCCGGGTCTCAGAAATTCACTTGCATTTAACTTTCATTTATCATATCTGTGAGGATAGGTGAAGTTTTAGCTAATAAGTAATGTAGCATTAAATCTCTGTGACTATAAAAAAGACTACAGCTTTCTAGCCAGCAAATGCCTCTTTCCATAAGGGAAAAAATTCTCTTTCAAAAATTTAATAAACGACTCTATTCTAGATTGTATGGACATTGTAAACGTTAATGAAATCTGCATTTTTCTCCATTCACCTGGTGTGAAGAGGGAGGGACTCAACCTGGGTGAGCAGTTATTTAAGCATCTGGCACAGGAATCTCGGTCAGCCACATGCATGTGAAGGGCTATAAAGAAGTCCAGGTTTGCATTAGGAGTCCATCACTAAGTGTTTATGTGCCAGTGAAGTCACTAGGCCTTCAACACCCACAGCCAAGAGCCGTGCAGAGAGAAGGAGGCTGCCGCTCCTGCAGTCTGGTTGACAAGCCTTCATGCCCGGCACCTGCGCCTGTTGACTGTGGGATTCCAACTCTCATTGTTGCCTCAGAAACTTTTGTTACCACAGAACTTTCTCACACTCACTGGCCCAGAGGTTTGCAGAATTCCAGGGCTAGTGTGTGTGGTCAGGCAGCCAAATTCCAATTTTAGAATGCTGCTTGTGACCGTGAAACTCTGTTAACTCAGGCTTTTAAAGGGCTGACATGGTGAGAGAGAGAGAGAGAGAGAGAGAGAGAGAGAGAGAGAGAGAGAAACTGTGTGTTGGGGAGGAAACAGTATGAAGATGAATAAACAAGCAATTGTTTATTGTTCTCAACCAGAGAACAAACATATATTTTGATCTCCAGAGGATTTGAGTGTCAGCAGTGATAAAAACAAAGGTATTGAAAAGTGGAATGATGGTGGAATCTTAAGTCATCCACATTTCACAAAGGATTGTGTTAAAATTCTTTCAGAAAGGTAGAGGGCTTATTTCACTTCTAAATTTCTAGTCACTTCACAATCTGCCTCAGTAAAGTGTCTCAGAATTTGACATTTCTAAGTCACTTAAGTTTTTTTTAATGCCTACAATAACTCTTTCTCCTTGTGAGGCTTATGGAAGAGCCTGCACTGATTCATTCCCTCCCTCCCTCCCTCCCTGCTCTCCTTCCCTTCCTTCCTCCCTCCTTCCTTCCTTCCTTCCTTCCTTCCTTCCTTCCTTCCTTCCTTCCTTCCTTCCTTCCCTCCCTCCTCCCTCCCTCTTCCCACCCTCCCTTCCTTCCCCCCTTCCTTCCCTCTCTCCCTACTTCCTTTCTTCCTTCCTCTCTCCGTTCCTCCTTTCTTGTCTTCCCTTTTCCCTCCCTCTCTCCCTCCTTCCCTCTGATGGCATTCTTTGACAGGTGTTATTATCAGCGTTGAGGATATAACTTGGAACCAGATGGAAAAGTTTCCTTGCCTTCAAGAAACTGACATTCTAGTGGAGATAAACAGATAATACATACTAAATAAGAACTTCAGAAATGTTAAGTGCTATGAATAAAACTAAACAAGGTACTGTGATAGAGAGAGGGGCTGAGAAATGTGGATGGGGGGCCTTCTGCTTTTAATTGGGTGCTCTGGGCAAGCTTCTCTGTGGAGCTGACCTTTCAGTTAAGAGCTGAATGATGAGAAACTGTGGGAGATTCTGCCAGCCAGACCCAAAGGCTTCCGTTTTCTATGTGTCAGTGGTGGCAGGTGGGGCAGGATGGCAATACCTACCTCACAGGTTGATTGGGATTAACTGAGGTAACATGCCATAATGCCCAGAATAGTGCTTTGGTACTTAATAGCCTTAAATTATAATAGTAGACCTTAAAAATGTCCCCACCCCCATTTTTCATGATTGTTGAAGTAGTCATCATCTGTATGAAAAGCTGCTAGATACAGAGGTCAGAATAAAAGGTCTACCAGAGCCATGCCTTGGATTCAGGGTGTAGGACCAAACAAGATGATGCCAGAATCTAGCCCTGCCTCTTGAGATTACCAGTGGGGTTAATTATGTTCCTTTATTTGCCAACTTTATTTCAGAAGTTGGCTAGAGCTTAGTTATTTGATGGATGAGTTGGACATAGGACTTCCCAATATGAACCACGCCTTAGGTTGACTTAACTTGGTTCCTCCTCCCCAAGGAGGTGAAATGCAGGGATCTCTGAAGGCAGGGCCAATGTGCTGGCCTCAGGAGGCTCTTGAGATATGCTCACATGCTTGGAAGGTCCTCCGCTGAAATTCCTGAGTTCTGCTCTGCATAGCATGGAAAAGTTGGCTTTGGCCTGGAAGGTTTGATAGCAGGTGTTACCTTGTGGCTGCCAAGAGCTAGACAATAGAGATTCCTCATTGTAAGAGTGCTGGAGAAAGCACATTTTACTGTATGTGGGCCAATTTTAATTTCTTCTTACTAGTTAGTAATTGTTGTAGGCTTTGCTTGAAAAAGATGCATACAAGGCTTACTCAAGTAACACATTTGTAACTAACGCCTGTGTTTGTATAGCATGTACACCTTGACCTGGATCTTTGGGCCTTACTGTAACCTTGGGGGTTGTTAGGACTGGCCCCAAGAATTGTATCTCTAAGTAGTTTGGCATAGTGGTTAAGGAGTGTTGATACTCTGAAGCTAGACTTCCAGGGGGTTGGATCCAGGTTCTATCACTAGCAGTGAGATCCTGGTTAATGTATTTACCTACTCTGTGATTGGTTCCTCACTGTAAAGTGGTACCCACCTCATAGGAGTGCTGTGAGAAGTAAGTTACTCTATGTAAGCTCCTTAGCGTCATACCTGAGTGTGAACCAAGACTTAAATGGCGGGGAGACAGAGAGTCAAGAAGTCACATCGCTGGTTTGGGTGAGCAGATTTGCAGAGTTGAGATTCAAACACAAGTTTGATTCTAAGTCTAGTAATCTTTCTACTTTTTCTTATGTTTAACAGTTATTGGTTATCATTATAAAAGATAAACGCAGAAAGCATAGGAAGATATTTAGGATCCTAGTAATAGAAGTGCACACTATTCGAAGTAGTGGTACTGTTCTCTCTTCTTTACATATGGGAAAACTGAGGTATATAGCAGTTGTTTTGCAATGACCTGATGTTACTTTGGTTGGTATTTTTAGCATGTCATTTGTCTTTTCATTTCTGGATCCTAATTTTATAAGCAGTGTGAAAAGAATAAGACTAAAAGTGATATTTCCAATATTAAAATTAAATGAACTGTCATGTGAGGCAAAACTATAAAAGAATACCATTAAAAAGATAAATTAGCAATTCAGAGCTCACAGTGAGATTAGAGGCCAGGCATGATAGCTCATACCTGTAATCTCAGCACTTGGGAGGCCAAGGTAGGTGGATCACTTGAGCCCAGGAATTTGAGACCAGTCTGGCCAACATGGTGAAACCTTGTCTCTACTAAATATACAGAAATTAGCCAGCAAGGTGGTGTGCACCTGTAATTCCAGCTACTTGGGAGGCTGAGACATGAGAATTGCTTGGACCCAGAAGGCAAAAGTTGCAGTGAGCCGATACCGCACCACTGCACTCCAGCCTGGGCGACAGAGCGAGACTCTGTCTCAAAAAAAAAAAAAAAAAAAAGAAAGAAAAGAAAAAAAAAGAGTGATAGAGATTAGAGACTTTTCTCAATGATGGTGCTGTCATTCATCAAATGTAACCGAAACTTCTCTTTGGAAATTACCTTAACAATGGGTATCACCTTATTTTATTTACTATTTTGAGATAAGTGAGCGATCTCAGTTTACCGCAATCTCCACCTCCTGGGTTCAAGTGATTCTTGTGCCTCAGCCTCCCAAGTAGCTGGGATTATAGGTGCACACCACCATGCCTAGCTAATTTTGGGATTTTTATTAGTGACGGGGTTTCACTGTGTTGCCCAGGCTGGTCTTGAACCCCTGATCTCAAGTGATCTGCCCACCTCAGCCTCCCAAAGTGCTGGGATTACAGGCATGAACCACTGAGCCCGGCCAGGTATCACCTTATTTTAAATAAGCTTTTAAGGTTAATATTAATTTTTTTAAAAGAAAAATTTATTTGAGCATAAATTTAGTAAAAATGTAGACATTACTTGAACCTTTTTTATTCTTCAGAAATAGAAAACAGCTTCAAAGGTAGAGCAAGAAAATGGTGTATAATCAATTTGGGACTAAAAAGCTGTTTAGCTTGTGTGGCCAGATTGTGGTTTTCCTGCGTGGCTCCAGCAGACAGGGACATTTCTTTTCTCTTTCTTTCTTTCCTTTTTTATTTTATTTTTTCTTTGAGAAGGGGTCTCACTCTGTCACCCAGGCTGCAGTGTAGTGGCACAATCACGGCTCACTGCCGCCTTGACCTGTACTCAAGCAATCCTCCTGCTTCAGCCTCCCGAGGAGCTGGGACTGCAGGTGTGTGCCACCACACCCAGCTAATGTTTTCAATTTTTTGTAGAGATGGGATTTCACTATGTTGCTCAGGCTGGTCTTGATCTCCTGGGCTCAAGCGATCCTCCTGCCTCAGCCTCCCAAAGTGGTGGAATTACAAATGTGAGCCACCATACCCAGCCTGGGGATTTCAAATGGAGTTCTTTTCCCTAACGGCAGCCACAATGAAATGAATGAATGGGGACTGCTGTGAGGGCTAACATTCATGGGGTGCTTGATAAACATCAGTGTCAGACACCCTCCGTATGATATGAAGAAGTAATGAAAGCCACAAACTTATGATCTGGCTTGAAGCCATAACTTTTCTTTCCAAGTAATCTTTTCAGGGAAAGCCTTTTGGCTTTGACAACAGCCATCCACAAATGGAAATATTTGAATTTCATGAAGTCTGGGAAAGAGAGTTTTGGGTGGGATGGGCACCAACATTCAAGAGGCTGTTAAAATGAATTTCGCAAATGAGCAAAAAGTAATTTGCATTAAATGCAAATATGTTGTCTTGGGGTTAAGAAAAAGAATCCTGCAGAGCTCTGAGACTGCTAACAGTTGGATTTGAGAGTGGAGATGGGAGGCGAGCTGAGAAGCTATGGTGGTGGTCTATTGGGAGAGACAAAGAAATGGGTCAGTTGTGGGCTTCTAGGGCTTTCTGCCTTCTCCCTAATGGGGGAGGAAGGAGAGCTAGCTGGGGAATGTACTGCCAGTGCCCAGACCGACTTGATGTAATTACCCAGGTGGCCTCAGGCCTGGCATGGACACATATGAAGACAGGAAGTGTCTGCTTGGAGTTACAGAGTGGGGAACATTAAGGGCAGGCACAGCCATTCAGGACTGAAAGCTATCACTTTAATTTGCCTGAGGCAACCAACTGTAGATGTACCAAATGTCACAGAATGTATTTGTATTTCTTCTAAAACTTTTATATCAAACACCTAAAGCCAGCCATTGCTCTTGCAGCTGATTTAGTTGGAGAGTTCCAGTTGTAGCTGTAAGGCTGGTAGTTAACTGCCATGACAACTTATTTTGCTTATGTTTTAAATTGAGTCTATAAGTCTTTTGAAAGTACCAAATATGTGAATGTGTGGCCACATTCGGGAAACTTAAGTATCAGGAGGTGGTTTTAACTTGATTTGGGATAAGAATAAGTTGCTCCTTAAAGGTTGACGTCATCATGAAGAACACAAGCCAGGAAAATGTCACACAAACATCTACGTTAAAAAGACCCTTCCACATGCCTGTTCTACTTGGGCAAGAGAATTCTTCCCTGCAGGAAAAGAAACATGATCATTACTCTTTCATTTTTAGAGTGGAGCCTTAGTGAGCAAAGCACAAAGAACTGCTCTGTGTCCTTGAATAAGTACTTAATTGCTCTAAGCCTCAGTTTCCTCCTCTCTACAATATGACTACTAGTAGTGTCTTTATTATTGGATTTTGTTATTGTTGGAGAATTAAATAAAACACATACAATACCTAGCATGTAAGTATACAGTAAATATTTTTTAAAAAGTGTTGACTGAGTACCTGGAGCTATATCAAGTGCTGTTTTCAGTCACCATCTTTGACTCTGAGGAGGTGAAGAATCGTCCAATTCAAATTCTGTCCTCACGGTCATGCATTTATATAATGGTAAGGCTGGGATTCAATCCTAATGCCGCCTTTTTCTCCTTCTTCTTCTTTTCCTTCTCCTTCTCCTTCGTCTTTGTTTTTTGACAGAGTCTCGCTCTGTAGCCCAAGCTGGAGTGCAGTGGCATAATCTTGCACCTCCTGGACTCAAGCAATTCTCCTGCCTCAGCCTCCTGAGTAGCTGGGACTACCAGGCACATGCCACCATGTCCAGCTAATTTTTTGTGTTTTTTGTAGAGATGGGGTTTCACCATGTTGCCCAGGCTGGTCTCAAACTTTTGAGCTTAGGCGATGTGCCACCCGAAGTGCTGGAATGCCCAGCCACAATCCCAGTGCCTTCTGACTGCAGAAGTTCACATTCTTCCTGCTGCACTTACTTTTTTTGGTTATTAACTTATCCTGAGTGAATAATAGTTTATTCATTAATTGATGAATTCCACTCGCTTTTATTGAATATCATGCTGTGGGCCCACTGTGTCTTAGCTAAGTAAGCTTATAAGTAATTTTGTCTTTCTGCACCTCAGTTTTCTTATCTGTAAACTGAAAGTAAGACTGCTATTTATATTTAGGATGATGTGATGTTTAAATGAGTTAGAACACATAAAGTGCTTATCACAATGCCTAGTACTTAATATATGCTCAAGGAACACTGGTTAATATTAGTAGCAGTACTGTAGTCATTATTGGTTTAGTGTGGTTTCTGGACTCTGTTTTTATGATCAGCTTTCAGTGTTCCATTTGATTTCTGCTTTGGTGGAGATGATCGTTTATTTCTCTCCTCCCATCCCACCCCCTCTTTTCTGCCATGAGCCACCAGAATTGCAAAGTGAGTGTTATGAGCAGGCCAGCATATTCACTTCTGTAATGTAGGATGTATGATTAACTTTTTTAAATCTGGAAAATTCTGAAATATGAATGATATCTTGACTCAAGGGTTTCAGGCAAAGCTCTGTGGACCTGTACTTGGTAAGAACACTTTCAGCAGCCAGTAGGAATCTTTGAATCAGGGCTTGCAGTACTTTTTGGGTTACATCATTGAATTAAGTATAAAACAAAAACAATGTTTAAATGAGTAAGGAAGTTTACTGAGACATTGTATCTTGCTTTTAAGTTCTTCATTTCATCCAACTAATATTTTTAATCCCTTCTGTGCCAGATACTCTGTTAGGCAAACAGGTCCCAAGTTCCTGCCTTCTCCAAGCCTATAGTTTGGGGGAGTCTGTGGGTGGGACCAAAAGTCCTCTAAGCAGAAACATTCTATATATTCAAAATCTATCAACATATTCTGGTGTCTGTGATTATCCCAATCTGGGAGAATTCTTGGGTGAGGGCTGAGAATTGAGACACTAAATTTTCGGCGAAAGTGCTATAAAGGTGTGGAGTTTGGGGGAAAGTAGGTGTTTGATATGGGAAAGACTGTGAGTGGCTTGGTGGAAAGAAGGGGAAGGTGGGTTGGGGTTAACTGTGAAGTAGCATAGGGCATTTCAGTGATGTTTCAGGCTATCAGGGCCAGTCAGTGAGTTACTCTTTGCCCATGAGTGATGTTCTGAGCATCAAAATAACTAGGATAGTATACTGCAATCCCGTCGTTAGTGTGGTTCCCTCCCTCTTGCCTTCTCTTCCTCTCATTTTGATATGATTGACTTGGACTTTTTAATTAAACTTTTTTTCTTTTTACCATGTGTACTAGCCTTATACATATGATGTAGGGTTCCCTCTTTTCCTCCCTCCCTCCTTCCCTCCCTCTCTCTCTCTTTTTCTTTCTCTCCCTGTGAACATGGAACTCTGCTAATGATTCAAGCAGTGATCATGATTCTTACTTCTGATCTTGTTTTATATATACAGAAAAAATCAAATTGAGACCTTTTGGAAATTAACACATTAGTACATAGCCCAGCACCAAGCATATAGTGAGTGTTTTAAAAATGTCAGGGGAATGAAACCAGCTGGATGAAAGCTCAAAGCTGTTTTCATAGATTCTTACTGGCTGCTTAAAGTAATTTTACCATAGATTCTTACAAACCCATGGGCCCTTATCTGTAACTCTTGGGGCCAAATGCCTTTCATAGATCAGAATTTTCTAGATTTAAAAAAGTTTATACAGTGTGGATAGCATGTATTATGTAACTTCTTCAGTAGCAGCACCCATATCCAAACATACCAATTTTTTTTTTTGTAATGAAAATTCACATTTAATAAATAAAGACAATACATAGCTGTAAGTCAGTTCAGGTCAGGTTTTGTCACTAATTGAGTTTTCACCAAGCTTGTACACTTTTGGGTTTCAGAACTTTGGGGTTTTGGAATTGTAGACCATAGTGGCTCTTTGGAACTCTTTCTTGCTTATGTTGCTGTTAACTGTTGCCCAGTCTGCCTTAAAAAAATTGGATTCACCAGGTCTGACAGTGGCAATCAGTATCATTCATCTTATGTTTCCTGAAGGAAGTCTGTAGGTCTTATAGGCTCTGCATCGAAGAGAAAATCAGAAGGAAAATCGTCTTTGGTCTTCCCTCTGGGTTTCTGTTTTAGATCCTGATTAGCTTTGTCTCTCAGTTGTAAAAATAGTCCTCTCAGCCACCAGATTCCTCAGTCACTCCCCTGGTCCATCTCCTCCTTTATCAGTGTCCACTCCTCCTTTTAAGAGTGTGATGTCATTCAAACCTTGGGTTTGCCCTGATACAAGTAAGTTCTTAAACTGAGAAGAGAGTATCTGTTTTTCTTCTGAACATTTAAAAATATTTTAAACATGGAACAGATTGTAAAAAGCAATTTGCTTGTTTTAATACCGACAGATAATGACTTCTAATGGCTTCATGTCTGTGAAGGGTCTTGATCCCTTGAACTGTTCCCGTCTCATCTGTTTCTTCCTTATTCCTCTTTTCTTGGTCTTGGTTTCTGCCCTTGCTTTTCAGTACTCGCAGGCAGTCTTTTTTTTTTTTTTTTTTTTTTTTGGACAGAGTCTTACTCTGTTGTCCAAGTTGGAGTGCAGTGGCATGATCTTCACTCAATGCAACCTCCACCTCCCGGATTCAAGCGATTCTCCCACCTCAGCTTCCCAGGTAGCTGAGACTACAGGTGTGCACCACCATGCCTGGCTAATTTTTGTATTTTTAGTAGAGACAGCGTTTTGCCATGTTGGCCAGGCTGGTCTTGAACTCCTGACCTCAGGTGACCCTCCGGCCTCAGTCTCCCAAAGGGCTGGGATTACACACACGAGCCACTACACCCTCCCAGCCTGGTGGTCTCTTTCTTTTACCACCCCATCTCTACTTCTTTTGCCTGCTGCCTCTGCCTCCTGCTTCTTTTTAATCAATTGTATCCTGCTTTTAGTTGTTTACAATCAGTTGCCAATCTCTGAAAACAGTTTCCTAACGAACACATTTCCTCACTCTTCCTGTTTTGGAGGCTTTTCTGTTTGGGATTCTGCCCACATATGCAGACACTTAAACTTCTAGTTTCATGGCTGTTTTAGAGGACTTAGGTTACGGGGCAGCTGAGAGCTGGATGTCTGAGGTACTGCTGTTTTAAGGAACATTTATATGCATGTGAGTGGTTTTGATCTGAAACTAAGGCTGCTAACTATGAAATCTGAGAGAGTGAAAAGATTCTTTTAAGATTCCAGGTGATTCTTAGTTCTTTTCTTGGTCTGTATATGAGAAGTGTTTTTCTACATCTTTCTTTATGATAGCAATAGATGTTTATGACAGTATAGACATTTTATGGGAGACTTTAGTTTAAATTTATGAATCATCACTTTATCCTGGCAATTTTACTTTAGAACTATTATATGCTTAGAGTATTTCAGATAACGTGGTTTTTTGAATGTTCTGTACATATTGCCGCCTTTCCTATTTGCAGATGGATTTGGAAAGGATTGTTCTCTGGGTGTAAAGAGTCCAATATGTACCGCAGTTGTTTCCACACGGCATTGTCATTTCCTACCAGGGACTTTCCCTTTTAGACTTAGAGTTGGCACGGAAACATTATTGCTCACAAGAGCTACCCCATTCCAAAGTGTGATTGGACAGGTCTTTGTAAACAAACTTCTTCAGGCTTGCTGAAATTAGTGGAAAAATCTAGGCTGTCATGTTTGTAGTTGATGTGGATTTTCCTTTCAACTGAACCATTGCAGGTAAGACACTAAGTAAAAAATATACTCATTTCTACTCAGTACATAAAAATATTGTTATGTTTGATGTATTCAGTGAAATTTCAATTAACTCACAACTCTTTGAGGCCGTGGATGGAAAGGTGGCATTATTACTCTCTACCCCCAGTGCTTTGCACAATTCCTGGGCACAGAAAGAGACACACAATTCATAAAATTCATGTTGGGTGGATCAAAGAATGATTGACCGTTGGCATCTCCTGATTCTATTTGGTGATCAGAGAAAGTGGCCGGACTTAAGTTATTTTACATATGAACATTTCTTTCAAAATTTGGAGAAGATGTTTTGATGGCTTGAGATCTTTTCATTTTTTTGAGAACTTCCATTGCCCTTCCCGCCCCTTTCCTCTCTCCACTCTGTGCTGCATAGGACCTGCCTGCATAATTACTCACTTCTGAGTCCAAGGAAGGCCATATCAGATACGTGTTTTAAGTACCCCATAAAGTTTGTCTTCAAAGTAAAGCTTCCTTTGCTAAGCTCACAAATGATGAATTTTTGTTTTCCTTTGGCTTGAGGGTTAAGAGAGTGGACACTTTTGTATGTATCATTCTTCGTGGCCATTTCCTCCCTCCTACTCTACTGCCCTCTCCCTGTCTTAGGCAAGAAATAAGTTGGTTCCAAGCAGTGACTTCCGCTGGGCCAGACAGTTCTGAAAGCCTTTGTGCGTTCATTTCCTTAAAGAAGTGGAAGGTAACATGTTTGAAAGCAAGGCAGCTGTGGCCTGTTCCAAAACATCAATGTTGATTGTTTGTTTTTCTGGATTTTAACAAAGAAGCTTTTGCCAGAAGACCTTTGCACTCTTGCTTATGCAAACCCCAAATTACAAAAATACATAACAAAAATAAAACAGAAGCCAGACTTAAGGTTATCTTACCAGAACAGGACTTCTTCTTTCTTTAGATTGTACAAACACATGAGCTTCTCAGTTAAGTTTAAATCAATCATTCCTGATGGATTCAGCTAAAGTTTTGCTTTAACTCATAGCATATTGTCTAGTCCTTAGGGCTTAGTTCTATTTCCTCACCTTGTTTATCTGCAAAATGGTGCATCTATTTGGAAAAAAAAAAGAATAATTTACTGGTTCCTTTTTCCCTCTGTGTATTCGGCAATAAAAAACATTCTCTGAAATGTGTGCTGTGGAATGATAAGAAGTTTTCCTTGGGTGGTCTTAACAGGTCAGCAGTTAGCTTGCTCTGAAATTGAGATCCTCAGAGATGATCTTTTAAAAGGAGAAGTGTCAACTTTCTAATCTTTTGGAGAGAAAGGGATGCAGCATTGCTAGAGACAGTGTAGGGTGGTGGTAAAGAACATGAACTCTGAGACCAGTTGGTTTGGTTTTGAATCCTCTGCCTCTTACTAGCTGTGGATCTTGGCTTTATCACTTAACTTCACTGTCCCTCATCTGTATAATGGTAATGATAGTAGTATCTCCTCTATGCTATCATGATTAAATCAGTTAATATTTCTGAAGCACTACATAATAAGTGCTATGTGAGTTTTTAAAAATACATGAAAAGGAAATAGAGAAGAGGTAATGGCAGAAGAGATTAGTGTCAAGCTCTCGAAGGGAGGGGGCCAATTTCAAATGAGAAGAGCTGATAGGTAGTGGCAGAGAAAGCAGGTAAATTGGGGATTAAATGATAGACTATGAATTTGGCCATTTGGAGTTCTTAAGTAACTTCTAACTATTCAGATGTGTGACTTTAAGCAAGCCAACTTACCTCCCTATCAGTAAAAGGTGACACTTGGCTGGCTCGATATTCTTTTATGTGTCCCAGCTCCAGAAATACAGAGACTGGCTTCCATTTTTAGTGCAGTGCTGTGAGCAGAAGCCAGACTGAGATTTCAGGTAGGATTGAGGAAAGATGCAAGAGTTGACACTTGGTTCTAAGTCACTTCCTGGCAGTGAGTGAGAAGAGAGAGCATCACTAATGGCAAAGCCAGGGCTGAGAGGCACAACGTTGAGTTGCTGCATGAAGACAGTCACTCACTGCTGCCTGAAGATGTTCGTGGTTTCTTCCATGTGTTCTTCCTTTCTCTTCTCAAGCGTTCGATTTCCCTTCTTCCTTTTTTTCTATTTCTCTTTCAAAGTTGCCTGTGAAAGGGCCTCCTTGTTTGAAATCTTTTCTTGGGAAGGAAGAAAGTGGCATGCAGCAACATAAATAGCAGGTGCAAATCTTCCAGATGAGTTCCAGCCCAGGGAGAGTGGTGCTTGAGTGGTGTGCTGAATTCCTCCTCCCAACTCGATAGCATATTTTTGATATTACAGTCCATCTGTGCACCATTTTTTAATGCATATGTTTTGTTTTTGGTTTGCTGTATTCTCATTTTTTTTCCCTTGGGCTCTTTAATTAGTCTTATTCTACAAAGCAGCATTTTTTTTTTCTTTTTCTAATTTGTGCTTCTAGTGCTCTGACCCATGGGTTATTTGAATATAAATTCACTTGCGTTTAGCCACTGAGTGAAGGGTACTCATTTCTGAGGAGCATACTTATTATTCTTGCATAAGATATGCGAACAGACTGTTCTCGACAGATTTTAGTATCTTTGAGAGGTGCTGGTGACAACAATGGCATTTGGCAGCATGATGCTCTGTTCAAACAGATATTCAACTTGGTTAATATTAGTGTTTGTATTAGGCTGTGGTAAGCACAGTGTTCTCAGTTTTGAACCTATAAAGAATTATAGAAAAAGGAGGGTGGGGTCCACAGAAGTGGTCATCGCACTTATATTGTTCAAGTTTGCTTTCCTTGATTTTTCTTCATTAAACTTTCAGTATTTTTATCAGACAGGATGTGCTAGATTATGCTACAGTAACAAATGATATGCAAGTCTCAGTTGCTTAAAGCAACAAAGTTTTCTTTAGTGGCCATGCTGCATATCCATGGAGGGCTGGCGTTCATGTAGATCTTCCCTTTCAATGCACGTTGATAGATTTCCCTCTGTCCCCAGTGACCAAGGTGAAGGAAAGGAAACATGGTGAATCATGCACACTGTCTTGTGGGATTTGGCTTAGAAGTAATGCTACTTCTGCTCACAGTCGTTGGCCAGTCAATGAAAGCCAAGTCAAATGGCCATGCCTAACTTTACATGGACAGGGAAACACAATCCTGTAATGTTCTTGGAGGAAGGAGAATTGGAAATAATTTGAATAGCACTAAATGCCTAATACAATATAGACCTTATGCAAGCCAAATGCCATAATGGATTTAGGGGCACAAAGATGAATGGAGTGTATTCTAGTTCTAGAGAAATAATTTTTTTTTTGGTGTTGGGGGGGAAAATAGCTTTATATAGGAATTTCAAAATGATGATGATGAAGCTAAGATGGTTTTCAAACTATCTCTGTAGTTTATTTTATTATTTATTTATTTATTTTGAGACGGCATCTCGCTCTGTCACCCAGGCTGCAGTGCAGTGGCCTGATCTCGGCTCACTGCAACCTCTACCTCCCAGGTTCAAGCGATTCTCCTGCCCTAGCCTCCCGAGTAGCTGGAACTAGAGGTGCGTGCCACCATACCCGGCTATTTTTATGTATTTTTAGTAGACATGGGTTTTCACCGTGTTAGCCAGGATGGTGTCAATCTCCTGACCTTGTGATCTGCCCGCCTCGTCCTCCCAAAGTGCTAGGATTACAGGCGTGAGCCACTGTGTCTGGCCTCATCTCTGTATTTTAAAAGATTAGTAATGTTTCCTTTATCGTTTCATTTCTCCAGGTTTTGTAAATATCTTTTACAAGTTATAAATAGCTACTAAATAATCTTCAGAACTTAAATCTGATGAAGAAAAATTGGCTTTACCTAATTTTACATAATGTTTAGGTCTTCTCTTGAATCTTTATGTGTGAAAGACAACTTTTTTGTGTTTTTGCCATGCTTTAGCAGTCTAAAAATTGAATGTGCCTAAGGAGAATAACTTTTTTTATTACATGCTGGCTTAAATCTCAGACAGAATTCCACTGAAAGCCAATTGGTTTTCTGTTTTTTTTTTTCTATGTGTCTTTCAGTGCTGAAATTGGAAATAAACCAGCATTATGGCTTCATGACGGAAAGTGTAGCAATTCTGCACAATACACAAGCAAGTTTGTCATTTAAAATATCAGACATCTATCTGAAGTTGGTGCTGACCTTCTAAACTGCAACTGAATGTCCAGATTGTTATTTCTCCATCCTCCTCAGATGCATTTCCAGTGTTGGGCTCACAGCCCCATGCTTCTTGTCTGCTTCCTAGTGGGTTATGGGTTGTTTCCTAGAGTCTAGACATGAAATGAAAAATGATGATGTAATCTGTTTCCCATTCTCCTCTGCAAAATTCAGAGGGAGGGTCAAAGCTTTGAGACATACTGCCTCCCTGCGCTTGGTGTGAGGAGCAGAATTTGGGGATCTACAGACATGGGTTGGAATCTTGGCCAGCCCCTTCCTACCTGTGGAACTTTGGGCAGGTTGCTTAATCTCCTTAATTCTCAGCTTCCTTCCCAGTAATGTGAAGAGCATAAGAACTATTTCAATGGCTTGTTGTGAGGGTTGAGTATATGGCTTATATAAAATGCCAACAATGTCCGACATGTAATAAACACCCAATAAATATTCCCTATTGGCACAGTGTGTACTGTTTTTTAAAGAACTTCATTACATTTTATCTCGTGGGAATACATCAAGGAGGTAAAAGGCATCTAGCTGAATTAGTTTTCCATTAACTTGCCAAAAAAATAAATATAGACTGCATTCTCTTGGAGTCACAGTTGACTTTGTGAAGATCTTATTTAATTATGACATGTGTATGTTTTCTTGTCTACTCACATTTTTCCTTACCTATCATCTTGTTAGATTACATGTAGACTGAATCCTCTAACTACATTTTTTAAGTTATAAATCTTTTCTTGAGCTATTATGAGTTTTGGGTGATTACTTCAGCCAGCAATGAATGATGAGGTCTGAGGGGATTAGTGTCAGTACTATAGGAGAAGAAAACAAAAACTTTGACAATTTTAATAATCATCACTAACACTAATTGAATACTGAATCTGCACCTAGTTCCTAATTGAAGTTTTCTTTTTTCCATGAAATCATAGTTAATCTTCTCTCCACCTTGTAAGGTAGCTATGACTATTACTTGCATATTGCAGGTGAAGAAATTTAGGCTAGGATGCTAAGTAATTTGTCCAAGGCAATATACTTAGTATGATTAGCACTGGAATTTGAATCCAAGATCATTTGATTTCAAAATAGCTGTTTTTCCCCATTCAGCTCTATAGTACAGATAAATCTGAGTTTAAAATAGGGAGGTTATATTCCTGGCTGTTGCACGTTGTATGAACACTGTCTGAGTGGATTAATTTTGGCAGCTAAAAATAACAGGGTGTATTGTTGCCTTTTTGTATAGTCTAAACTTCTTGTCTGGATGACTTTAAAATATGTGTTGCTGCTCCTGATTCCTAACAGGGGGCTTTAGAGACCTGGAAGCCTGTCCTTTGTGTAACTCTCTATGATTCTGTGGACAGGTGGCCCTCATTTGCATCTCTAACAGGAGGGTTAGTAATGAGAAGTAAGGGTGAAGATAGAAGCTAGAAAAACAAATAGGCTGTAACTTCTCGTCTGAATTATTTTCTCATTTTTCTAATCCCTGACAACTTTCTCAATAAACTGGCCTAGCAAGTAAATCCATGGGTCCTCTGTCCTTGTTGGGAATAGCGTCATTTGGGCACAACTTTGCCATCAGTGTTCCATTTAAAAACATTTCCTAAGGTAAACATTAAGGCCTGAATGACTGCTATAGGTTGAGATTTTCGTTTGAATTTTGAGGCTTACTTGGATGGACACCATTTTTCAATTACACAATCCTTCCTGTCTTAAAACCTGATTGTTAAAATACAGGACACATGGGAGATCTTAAAAAGATCAAGTTCCAAGTATAATTCTTTTTCAAGTAGGCAGTAGAGTCTGGTGCATAATGTTCCAATCTAGTTTCACGGTTCTTTTGATCAACCCAAAATAAAACTGAACAAGACAGCATCTCTCAAAGGGTTAATACCCTGGAATTTCACACTTAACAATTGGCATTATGTTCTTTGCATTCTTGAGGAATTTTCTCACTGATGTCAAAAGACTTTGGTTTGTTATGCAAGACAGTGGTCCAGTGACTTTGCATATCACATTCTCTTAACATGAGGGAAATCCCTGCATGCTAATTGGAGGAGGAAAAAAGTAGTGCAAGTGGTTCTTTGGCTCCAGATGAATTAAATGAGGGAGTGCATTTAGTGAAAAAAAAAAGCACAACAAAACCCTTGCAAATGAGCGGGCATCCTGTTGAAATGGCTGCTTACTCTGGTCATTTTGTGTATGCCTTACTGCTATGTCACTGTGATCACATTTTTTGGGGGAAAACACTTGAATGTATATATAGTCTGTTTTTTTATTTTTCTGATTGCTTTAATTACCTATTGCTGTATAAGAAACCATTCCAAACTTAGTGGCTTAAAAATAACAACGATTTATTGTTTATTAAGATTCCAGGAGTTGACTATTCCGATTCTATTCCATGGAGCATTGGCTAGTCCCTATGTTCAGTTTCTGCTGGGGCTGGGCTGGAAGGTTCAAGACGTTTTTTTAGTGTCTGGGACCTCAGTCCTTCTCCATGTGGCCTCTCTACCTGGCAAGTTTGGGTGCCCTCAGCATGGTGGTCTCAGGGTAGTTGGACTTCCTCAGGCTGCTGGCCTTCAAGAAAAAGAAAGCAGAAGCTGTCAATCTTCTTAAGGCCAAGCTTGAAAGTGGCAGCATGTTACTTCCACTATATCCTGTTGGTTAAAGGAAGCTCTAGAGTCAGTCGAGATTCAAGGGAAGTGGGGGAAATAGACCTTACTTCTGGAAGGGTGGAGTGCCATGTCCCTACAGGAGAAAAAGAATTGATGGCCCAAATTGTACAGGTAGAGGGAGCATTGAGGGCAGACGGGCTCGTCCTGGCTTGTAGGAACACCAAGGGCAGAGGAGAGTTTTGTCCCACTCTGTTTAGGGTTCTGGGCAGGCACTGCTATGTGAGTAACTTCATGCCAACTTGGAATGGGTGCACAGTGACATAAGAGGACAAATTGGTGAGGTCAGGTGGAGGAGGCCCCAGGGGCACTCAGTAAGACTTTCTCAGCTCTTATGTGGTGGCAGAAGGAGCCAGATGTTTTGGAATTCTTTCAAGGGAGGGCTCAGAAGGCAGCTGAGCTAAGAGGCAGTGGGCTTAGGCTAGGAACTGGGTGGAAAATAAGACCCAGAGCTGGCTGTGGCACCACTGGAGGCCAGCCAGTGGCACTCTAAGCCCTGACCACCAGCTGTGGACATCAGTTGCAGATGTCCATGGAATATCCAGGGTTGTAGAGCTAGTCGGTCTCACTCCCATGGTCACCAGGCCAGGCAGCAACCCAGACTAGCTTCTTTGCAGCCGAGGGCAGCTAGGATGCAGAGGACAACATGTGCTTTGCATTCTCCATCTCTCATGTCAC